>JAXBDA010002554.1:30847-41548 GCA_036023075.1 Gaultheria prostrata
CCCCTATTTACCTTACAAAAATTATCTGTTAATTAACGTGCCAGCGAACTCGTATTGACGTTACAATTACTGAAATAGCGCAATAAATACAAGTACTAAAATAGAACAAATAGTAATTACTTCACGGGTAATGCAATAAATACATGGTATTGTCAACAATGAGCAGTAATTAATATTTAGCCCAAAATCTGGAGTAATGCTACGCTTACACCCTCTGGGTTACACCCTATTCAGATGTCAGACACGTATCGGAGAGAGAGAAAGTCAGGGAGAGAGAGGATACACATGTCAAACATCTGGGTAGGGTGTAACTTAGTGTATAACCCAGAGGGTGTAAGCATAACATTACCCCAAAATCTGAGTGCTCTATTCAAAGTCAGCAAAAGTATCCTAACGCTACCCCAAGTTGACAATTACCCAACACTATTGTATTCTGTGGAATTTGAACCCATTAATAACCTTCTTTTACAAAGTCGTCCTTCTAGATGTGATTACAGTTTCAACACCGACATGTTGGTAATAAAAAGAAATTAATATTGCGTGCCTGCCAAAAATTGAAAAATACATTATTAATGTTCTATAGTTGTCTACTTATTTTAAATTGAGACTATATATACAAAGAATAGGCCAAAAAGCTAGAAGTTGGAAATTCCTTCTGGAAAGGAACAAAATGTTACAACAAAAGTGACATATGTACCCCACTTTTCATCAACCAATTGTTCTCTTCTTTTGTGCGCAACAAATTGAATGATCATGAAAACAACATAGGGTTCTTTTGATCATGTTGAAGCAATTAAGGTTTTAAAAACAGCCCGTTACATGACGTTTCGGGCGATACTTAATGGAGTTTGGGATATCGTTACACCCCAATATATAGGTGAGAAGAAAAATTGCATGCGTATTGGCTGGTTCCCATTACGTATCCATTTTTGGTTTACAATCATGTACTCAACCGCTATACCCACATGGCCACGATAAGTTAGTTCTTACACTGAGATGGAGGCATGGAGCTCACTTAAAAGTTATAGGAGTACTAGAGTATTATAAATTTCCAGAAGTCCACAAATCTGCTTATACATAGAGCAAGAAAAGGAGTTTTTATTTATTTATTTTATCTTTTTTGAGTTTATTTGAACGGAGATAGAATCTGCAGGAAAGTTTGTAGTATTTGATAATAACAATGAATTTGAATCTTTATAGTTGAGTTACACAATTAGCTTTTTGCAGTCCTTAACTAATGGAACAAACCATGGCAATTTCGAATTTTAAATTTTTGGACCAATCTTGGCCAAGATAATTTTGTTTGAGTGTCTATGTTGGAAATCCCGCAAAATTATACCCAATGGTAAAAGGATTCTTTCTATTGGATGTTTTTAGTGCTATAACTCTTATTTCATAAAATTGAACATTCTTAGTATCTTTTACATGCACTTGGAGGCTTGCAGCTTCCAAATGCTCCTCAATAGAACACTTTTGTTTTGCAATTTTTGGCCTTTTAGATTATGATCAGAATGTGTTTTATATCTGATAGGAGTGTTTGAGAGAAATATACAGAATATATTTTGGAGTAGTATTTTGGAAGTGGACGGAGAAGTTGAAAAGCCCATTTTCACTTCTAGCCCCCAATGTCAAAATCTAAAAATGTATTTTAGCATAATGTTATGGAAAATTCTACCATCAGCCCAATGGGCGGACTTTAAGATTTAAAATGTGAGAACTCTTCCGTGTAAGATTCTTTAAAAAGTAATAACTGTAGCGCGCAAAAATTAACTCTTCCATAAAAGACTTCTATAGAAGAGTCTTGCCTTATCGTCAACCAAACACCCAAAAGTTAAATAAAATAAAATAAAATGTTGAAAATGCAAAAAGCAATTAGCCAAACACCCCTAGATATCATAGCATCAATATTGTTGTTTGATTTCTTTCCACACATACATAATTATTACACCACCAAGTTAATTATCAACATATATACACATATGAAGTCTTCCAAAAACATCCTATTTTCCTAATAAATTAACTACTCCATAAACTGCTTACTGCTAAGTACAAGTCATTTTCCATGAAAAATGTATGGAATCCATGAAAAATGTTTTCCATTCAGATATCTGGATAAAAATGTGCTCGGAGTAGTACGATGTATGTGAGTCTCGCGTGCTTCATTCCAAGTCCCCGTGCATTGAACGACTCCGATAACATCCGTGTCCAAACATCCATGTGTGGGGTAGCAATGTCATTTTCCATTTCTAAAAGGCTTTATCATCATGTCAACAATTTTCATCTTGAGACAAGAGGCTCTTCTGTGATTGTATCCAACATAGGCCTCCGAGACCTACACGCCGACATCCTATACCTGTACTCCGGAAACGGGAACCCCTCCCCGCCGACCTCAATTCCCGGCGAACTACCAACTGTCACCGCCGTAGCCGCCGCCGTATCTTCCAATTCCGGCGAAATCCGCACATTTCCGGCCGTTATCCTCTTAGCCGCCGACTTGGCCGCCATTAAAAACACCGCCACGTCAGCCGCCGTTACTACAGAGGTGACCCGCTTCATCGGAAACATGACGTACAAGTTTCCGAACTCCAAGTCCTCGTCGGCGGTTAGAGGCGAAAATCTCCGGCCGGTGATCAATGAGCTGGAATTGACGAGGAAGAAAGTGGGGCAATCGAGCATCAGTTCCGCGGCCTTTACCGGGTCGCGGAACTGACGGATTTCACCGCCGGGGAATATGACCCTGGCTGCTTTGGAGTTCTTCATTGGATGAGAGAGACGACTGCAAGAGATGAAGATTCCCATTTTAGAGAGAGAGAGAGAGAGAGATTGGTTTGGTAAAGCACAAACTTCTCAGTGGCTTTGTGGTGGGCGGAAATGGGGTATATATATAGAAGGAATGGAATTTAACGCGTCGGTATTATTATTGTTTATACATCTATATAAATAGATGGTTTTCACTTTGCACTCCTCAAATATTATGTTTTTCTCACTTTAGCCCTTCAACGATAGATTCTACTCCCTCCGTCCCAAAATAATAGTCCATTTTGGGATTGCGTGCCATTTTCAACGGCTTATATCTTTTCATGTGAATCTCAAAAAATATACATTATGGATCTTGTTTGATAGATCTTATTGAGAACTTTTATACGGGGCAAAAAAATTCAAAAATTATTTCGATAAATACATTATTTTTTAGTTTAAAACTTGCACGTAGTTTCATAGTGGACTATCAATTTGGAAACTTCTAGCACCGTGACTTACTTTTGAATAACTCGGCCTTGGTGCTTGAACTCATATAAGATGATTCGTGATTGGCAACCTTTTTCCTTCTTTATTTTTACATTTTTCCTTTTGTAGAAATTATTATCGGCATATTCGATAGTTATAGTTTTCACCAAAATACTGCTATGGTTATAAGAGTTTGTGTACGAAAATAGTGATTTCATTCTCTGATCACATCCCCACACATTCCCCCTCCCCCTTCTCGGGACAACCCCTACATCCCTTTGGCAAATACTCCACCTTCTGCCCATCCTCTTGCAACTGTTCTGATACCGCATTGCTTCAACAACTTTTCTACCCCCCCCCCATTTTTTGGCAAACCTGTAACTATTCCGCATTTGGTTTTATTTTTGAGATAATTAGAACTCATATTATGCTCCAAATATTATCTTTGTTTTCATTTTTCAACTATAATTCTATAAAACTCGATTATTGTGAATGAAAAATGCAAAGTTATAAACTTTACCAAACACAGTCCTACATTTTTTGTGATGTTTTAGTTGGCACTTTCGTTCATGTTATTATACAGAATCACTAACAGTGTCAATGAATTAAATACACTCTCAAAGTGTGAAAATACATCAACTAAGTAACACCAGATGGGGGACCTTAAATAACCAAATTAGACCGATTTGAAGATGAAGGCCACAAGTGAGATATACCAAGTAATACCAGGGTCAAGTATCTAATTTTCAGGTATCGAATGTCGATAGACGTGACACTGGTAAAAGGAAGTGCGAGGAAAGAGCGAATCCGTGGCAGAAAAATGTGGAGGGACGGTTGTGATATGGTACCTAGGATATTTGACCTGCCGCCCGCGTTACTGCGTTTTAGGCTGGAAAAAGCGTGGAAAGTGCACGTTTTCTATGTGGTCATGTCACGGCGTTTGTTTTGTTGTTAGTGCGTGTGGAGCCAGTCAAATTAGTTACCCAACCATATGGGCATATACCGTCGGTCTCGTGCCGTTCTCGGATAATTAAAATAATAATAATAATAACAAAATAAAAAGGAAATGAAAGAAAAATGGGAAAAAAAGTATTCACAAAAGTTGAGTTTTATATTTTCTTCGCTTTTTTCCTCCAAACCAACGAATGGTTGAGAAATTTTAGCATATACCTTTTTTGGAGAAACGAGGACATGGTGTCACCCTAATATGCGACATCCAAGCCGTCGGATATATTTTCAACGGTTCGGATTTTATCGGGTTTGCATAGTGCTGAGATGAAATCAAAATCGTTGATTGTCAAGATAAACGGCTCGGATGTGTACACCAAGACCGCACACCAAGAGCACACTCTCATGATTTGACCTCTGGGATCACTCCTCATCATCTTTGTATTACTTCCTCCGCCCCTTTTTTTAGTGTCGATATTTTATTTTTTGGGTTGTCCCTTAGTAATTTTGTCATTTGAAAAGTTAATAAGTAAAAGTTTGTACAATTATCATTTTGCCATTTTAAAAAGTTAGTGGGTAAAGCAGAGGATAATTTTGAAAAATAGGGGTAAAAGTTAATGTTATAGTGTAATAATAATATGTTTTTAATAAGTTGAATTTACGAAGTAAGACACTTAAAAAGGGACGTAGGGACTAGGAAGCACTATTTTTCTTCACATTTTTACCATCTTTTAAATTTGAAACAATTCAATATTTCTGGTTACATATTTTAACAACTCAAAAGGAAAGCTTCTTTTTTTTTTTTCGTTCTTTCTCAGAAAGGAACTTTTAACAGTTAAATGGCTACCTGCGTTTTTATTGTTAGCTATCGGCCTTTCAAAATTAAAGACAAATGAGCCATATTAAAAATCAATGCCTTTTTAGGCTAAGTTTCCCACTTGATTTTATCTCATAAAATCTGAGATTTTAACAGAAAAGTCTCTCAATTGATAAAAGCTTGGAAGAGATTTTATCAAAGTCATTCTCAAATGTTAAGCGAAATTTACCATTTTGCCCCCCCAACACATTAACTTTTGTCTGGAACTCCACCTTACGCCAAACACACACATACACCCCAACCTCACTCTTGACTCTTCCATGTATTTATGGTGGATGTTGATGAATGAGGGAAAAAAAATTAGTAGGTTCAAAGTAAATATTTTGTAAAAAAACCTTGGTACTGTTGGACAAGTTTTTAACGTTTATTTTTTGTTCATAGGTGATGAAAGAAAAGAAGGGCAAATTGGTAAATAAGTCATTCAGAGGAGATTTTATCAAAAGTAGATTTTATCAAGTGAAGAAACAATGCGATTTTATCACACCTTTATAAAACTCACCTAAAATGAAAAATCTCATTTTATCAAGTGAGAAACTTAGCCTTAATCAGTTAGGAATAAGGCCCTTTTATTCTGCACATGAAATTTTTCACAAATGTGTGTCGATTTAATAATTGAAATCCAAATGATTATCATTGCGAGACAAATAGACTGTAGCTTTAATTTCATTGACCAATTATCCAATATGTATACGCGTTACAAGATCTTTTCAATACAAGTCAAGAAGATCTTGTAAGATGAAATCAGAAACATTGGTTGCCGAGATTAACGGCGCGGATGTGCACACGGCACACCAAAGCCACACACCAAGGGCGCACTTTCATGATATGACCTCTGGGATCACTCATCATCTCTGTATTACTCCCTCCGTCTCTTTTCATTTTCATTTTTAACATTTCTCTCTCCACTCATTACCTCATTCTCTCTCTATCCCTCTCCAATTATTAACTCATTATTCTCATTTTCGAAAACCCAACCAAATACTATCTCAAAAATTCTTCTCAAAATTTTCTTTCCAAAATCCATACAAACACAACCGATATTTTCATTTTGGATTGTCCCTTAATGATTGTGTATTTTGAAAAATAATAGGTAAACGTTTGTACAATTACTCCATCCGTCCTAATTTTATAGTCCCTCGTTCCATTCTAACCGCATAAAATTAGATTATAGTTTTCAATCGGTAATACTTTTATAATGTTATAGATCTTGTTTAATATATTTCAATTAGTTTTATTAAACAAAGTTTTCAAAATACCTAAAACATTATAAATCGTAAGATATAACGCTTTGAAAAGTGGTACGAACTCCAAAAAATGACAATAAAATTGGGACAGATGGAGTATCATTTTGTCCTTTTGAAAAATTAGTGCATGGGTAAAAGTGGGGGATAATTTTGAAAAATTGAGGTAAAAGTTGACGTTAAAAGTGTAATGATGATGTTTTTTTAATAACTTGGATTTACGAAGTACCACATTTAAAAAAAGACACAGAAAGTACTATTTTCTTCACATTTTTACTGCAGCATCTTTTAAATTTGAAACAATCCAATATTTCTGGTTATATATTTTAACAACTCAAAAGGATAAAGCTTTTTTTTTTTTGGTTCTTTCTCAAAAGGAACTTTTAACAGTTAAATGGCTACCGGGGTTTCTAAAGTTAAAGACAAATGAGCCACATTAAAAATCAATGCCTTTTTAATCAGTTAGAAATAAGGCCCTTATATTCTGCACATGAATTTTTCATAAATGTGTGTCGATTTAATAATTAAAACTCAAATGGATTATCATTGTGAGACGAATAGGCTGTAGCTTTAATTCCATTGACCAATTAGATTCGTCTTCTAGAAATTATAATTGCCTCAAAAGATCCAATATGTATACGCGTTACGAGATCTTTTCAATACAAATCAAGAAGATCTTATGACAGAAAATTATTAAGTATTCTGTTTCTGTTATGACACAAATGAGATCAGAAGTTCCACCTCGGATCCTATCTGCTTAGAGAGTCGAATCTTCAAACAAAATGAAAGGACTCAAGCCCCGATCTGTTTACGCTCACGCGTTTTATGAAATCTGAAGTCGTCCTTAACTAGGCAAAAATGTATTGGACCTCAGATCTCATTTTATTTGAGATTATATAATGAACTATGAGCAAATGAGATTAAAAATTGATAAGATGATTCTGAGAAATTTAAATACTCCTCAGAAAAGGTTAGAAGTCGATTGTAAATGGTGAGACATTAGACTAACTCTAAAATATTTTTCTCTGATTTTCAAGATAGTATTACGTATCTCAAATACGTTTTCGTCAATTTGTGCGACTAGAAGAGTGACTCAAGAGGGAAACATCGACCACCGATGGTGGTAGCCTAGTGGGCAGGGTGCCTCACATTCCCAGTGGAGACTCTGGGTTCGAGTCTTGCTAATGGCAAAGGATTGTGGGGGTACACACTTATGCCCACTTGAACCTAAGTGGTGCCGTAGTGGCGGTCTGTCCTCACGGACAGTAGCTATGGCTCGAACTGGACATTCCACTGGCGGGTCGGGAGCCCCTATGGTCACGCCCAAGAGAAGTTGCTACGCTGGTTGCCCCCTCCCATCCTTTTTGCGAATAAAAATAATAATAAAAAAGAGGGAAACATCGAAGATTTTTTGGGGGGGTCAGAAGTAAGATGTTAGAGCATTCGCACATGTATCATGCCATTTTCCGTTGTCATTCTCATATTTATATTTCTCTCTCCACTCATTATCTCATTATTCACATTCTCTCTATCTCTCTCCAATCATTAACTCATTATTCTCATTCCCAAAAATTCAACCAAACACTATCTGAAAAATTCTTCTCAAAATCTTTCTTTTAAAAACCCATCCAAACACGTCTTTCAAATATTTTTTTCCATCAGTCATGGCAAATCAAGTTATTGGGATACCAGTTAGTGGCTAATCCATTAGTGTAAATTAGGGGTGCCCAGCGGGTCAACTGATCCTCCAAATCTGCCCACACCGAACCATCCGCGAACCCACCCAATCTATGTTGCGGATGGATACGGATCCTAATATTCTAGTTTTGGTGGATTCGGTTCGGGTTCGATGTGCCCAATCCGCCCAATAATCCTTCTACAATCCGCCCAATCCGCAACCGAACCGACCCAACCGTACCTCACTTACGGACAGGTGCGGATGGAGAATACGACAATCCACGATGAGCAGATCGGTTTGGGAACCAACCCAATCCGCCCAAAACAGATCCGTGGACAACCCTATTATAAATAACAATAATTTTAAAACCAGGAATGGCTCAATTTTGCTCCTCGTTTACTTGTCAATACTAATTAGGTTTTTCTGGTAAGTGTCACTAGTTGGTTTAAATACTGTAGATTGGACACAATGTTTGCCATCTGATTAACACATGCTATAAAGTACCCATTAAAGTCTTTGCCAAGGTCTACCTGCCATCCTTACTTACCATCTTGACTTTGTTATAAACAAATGAGGTTTCTGAAAGGTCCTCCAAATTAGTTCCAACGGCACCAACATTTTTTCTTTAAATGAAAGAAAGAAAAAAAAGAGTGTGAACGTAAAATGCCTTGAAAAGAGTGTGAACATAAAATGCATTCATCAGTTTTGGATTATTTAGAAGCTACTAGCGGTTGGTTTGGGCTAAAGCCATGAAACAGTTGAAAGTTTCGTGTTCACAATGAGTAAACTGCACGCAATTGTCTGTTTTCTTGTGAGTTTTCGTGGAAGTTGTCAAAACCTGCAAGTAGTGTTAAAAAGGTGTTTGTTTGCTTATCATGATTCTTTTTCTTTTGCCTTTTCATTTCTGAAAGTGACTTTTTAAGTCCTTTATGTTGGGAAAAATTAACAAATTCATAGAACATATTCCATTCATTAGAGCAAGTCCAGCCCTTACCCTTTTTTTTCCTCAAATTTGAGTCAAAAATTTGGGTAAAAGCTTGATTTGGTATTGAGAGCTCCAATCCTAAACCCAATTTTTACCCAAATCCAGTTCATCTACCACCATCACAGACAATCACCGCCCATCACCGCTGCTGTCCACCACCATACCAAGTCGCCTCCGTCGCCAAGATCCCTATTGTTGACCTCCGAGCACCTCCCTCCCTCTCTCTATTCCTTCTGCAACTTGGATGAAGAACCAAATCTGGGTTTACAAACTCAGATTTCACGATCTAGGGTTTATGACTCGAACTTGTTAAACAACACCCCACACCAGACGACCGCCGCCGCCGATCTTCGTCGAACTTCGTCCACTTTTTCCAACCACCGCCGTCCACAGGAAACAGCTGACCACCACCAGAAAACTCGCGTGACCGCCAATCGCCACCAGAATATAGCCGTTGGAAATTTGGGTTTGGTTTTAGTTCTCCCTTGATTTGGGTCGAGAAAAGGGTTTCCCTTGATTTGGTATGGAAAAGGGTAAAGGACTGGAGGAGAGATTTGAGGGGTTTTACATCAGATTTTGAATCTGAGTTTGGTTCTGAGTCAGGACTGGAGATGCTCTTACATAAACAGAATTACTACCAAAAAAAAAAACAAGAAGTGGATAGAATCGAAATACAAACAATATTAATAAATGCGAGCCGAGTCTTGTGTTAGACACAAACTCCTTAAGACAGATTCGCAGCCAACCGATAGTGTTGGAGGATCGACGGCGTCTATCTACCAGGATGAAACGATTGGACCACAAGCCTCCGGATCACATCTGTCGACTGCATTGCAAACGAACGACTCTTGTCTCTCTCACACACACAAAGAATCATATGTCAGAGTAGGAATATGAGAACTCGTATTTCTGGTACTCTCCTCAATTCGGGATTGCAATGATATAAGGTATGAGATTGATCCTTGAGCTGCCAAACAACAATGAATGTTGAAACTGCCACAATGAATTGGAGCCATAAGATTCACATCATGTGGGGTTTCAACTAGTCATAAAGGTGGACCTTTGAGCTGCACACGTCCAAGTGCAATGAACCCGGAATAGATTTTTCGGTTGCATTAGGAGACCCTCTGAATGCCCCGATTTCATTCACTATTTTCCTACAATTTATTTAATTTATGAACATTTTCAGTTATTTGTAATTAAAAGTCTTTTAGTTTTATTAATCTATAATCTTAAAAATGTAATTTTATTTTTCTTATGCTTGGATGTTAGTTCCAAGATAATCTATTTACAACTTATGCCATGTATGTGTAATAGAGATTCAAAATCTCGGCGGAATATTCCTAAGGATGCCTAGTTAGAGAGGCGAGAATGATTAATGATCAAAGGGAAGGTGAAGGATAAGGCAAACAGAACTTACCCAAAAAAAAAAAAAAAAGGATAAGGCAAACAGTAAAAAAAAGACCTAGCTAGGCATAATATCTCCTTGAGTTACTCTAGTGGTGTGCCCTCCCTCATTAATCTTAGGCCTCGTTTAGTTGTCAAGAAAGTATGGGAAAGGATAAAAAAAATCAATTTTCCTATAACTTAAGGCCCCGTTCAGTTGTCAAGAAAGTATGTGAAAGGAAGGGAAAGTTAGTTTTCCCACATAGTTTGGAGTGTTCAGTTACCAGGAAAGTGATAGGATCCTGGAAAATAATTTTCCCACCAGGACTCACTTTCCCTTAAAACTGATCCTGCAAAATAT
>JAXBDA010002555.1:0-41546 GCA_036023075.1 Gaultheria prostrata
AAGGAGAAAAGTAAAAAAAATTTGGAGTGCCTAAAGTAAAATTGAAACTTGCAAAATGGTAGTTTTGGAAAACCACTGTAACTTGGAGCCCCTCCATCAAATTTTGGAGTGCTATTATCAATTTCCAAAATTTATTCTGCATACTATCATTCAATTAAGAAAAATGATACTCCACGTAATGTCAAAAATACTTTTGTTCTCTCTTTTATAAACATCAGAATTGTTTTTTTTTTTTAATGTCAAACCTTCGAGAAAATTTTGTGTGCCGGGCGAGTACTGCCACGTGGTACTTGTTGGCGCATCTGAGCCGTCCAAACATGTTTTGAAAGGCCCAAATTTATTGGAGTAAATTTTTCCCTAAAATTTATAAAAATTTCACCCTTAAATTTGAGCTGTTCAAAATATGTTTGGTTGGCTTTGATGTGCCGATAGGTACCACACAGTACCCGTCCGGCACACAAAATTTTTGTCCAAAACTTGTATGTGCATTAGGGCTGTCCAGCGGATCGGAAGCATTAGGGTTGTCCAGCGGATCATCTGATCCGTTCAATCCGCCCAATCCGTTTTGTTCGTTAATCCATCTGTGAATGTTCGGTTCGGTTACGGATCGAGAATTTCTTATTTGGCGGTTCTGGTTCCGGATTGGATCCGCTCAGTTCGCTCAATCCGCCAATAATCCTTCTTTAATCTATCAAATCCACTCGATCCGATTCGTAACCGATCCGATCTATCCGTATGTCACCTACTGATAGTTCCGGGTCTTAAAAACCATAATCTGCTCTGAGCGGTTCGGTTCGGATCCGGATCTTATCCGTGAAGACACCTAATGTGCATAATAAAACTTACACTATGCACATGGTACAACACACAGAGAAGGCATCAGCAGATAACCATGTACCATGCAGAATCCACCAGGGGTTTTGAGTGATGGTTTTCCAATTTTGTCGGGTTTGGGTGATGGGTGGCTAATGTAGCGAGCCCGTGGGCGGATTAACAGTTTGAGAAGCCCACGTGTCGGTGGGTCCAGAAACAGAACTCCTTTACCCGACAAACCAACACGCCCACAAGCCACATGGTGATCGTGGGACCCAATACGGGTCGTACCAAAGTCATATAATTCGCGTGCGTGAAGGTTTTTTTGAAACTCATCGTATATTACTAAGAGTAAAATAAACTAGAATCATAATTGAGAATGCGAGCAAAATGTGAGAATTGAGAACCCGTACACAAAATATTTTGAAGGATTATTAAAATGCGTCCGCACTAAAGTCACATGATTCACATGCGTGAAAACTTCTTTGAAACTCATTTTAAATTACTAAAATTAACTAGAATCATGATTGAGAGCGCGAACAAAATATGAAAATTGAGAATCCGTACACAAAATATTTTGAAGGATTATATAACTAAGGTCCCCACATGGACTCTCAAAAAATTCACTTGTACGTCAAAAAAACACCTAAACATGTGGTCCCCCGCCATCTTTTGTTTTTTACTCCTTTTCAAGATGAGGTCCCACACTGTCTTTTTTTAATCACTTTAACACGAGCACAGGATTTCGGTTCCCTGTGCCTCCGCCACACGCATTACCCCTTTGCACCAGCACCCTCAGAATATCTTTAGTTTATTTTTAAGCTTTTAAATATATATATATTTTTTATAAAGAAAGAGAAATATATTAAAACAAAACTACCGGTCCAAAACCGGCTACCAATACAACTACAATAAAACCATCGGCCAAAAAAATCACCAACCAAAAATAACAGAAAAATACAGAAAAATAAAAAATTCATTAAGTAAAAACATCGGAGCCATCGCCGGAGCTGTCACCACGGCGCCGTCATCGTCCTAGGGAGTCCGGATTTGGAAACCCCAGATCCCCCCCTACAAAAAAAATCGGTTTCGGCCGCCCATAGGTAAGGAGAGGAGCTCGAAACACACGGGAAGTCACCGGAAACCAAATGGTGAAGCAATAAAGGAGAGGAGAGGAGGAGGAGGAGAAAGAAGGTGGAAGGGGATGGTGGGGGAGGGGGGTGGTGTGGCCGATAGATATGGAAATCCAGGGAGAAGCTTCTCCAATAAGTTCCTCTCTCACGCTCCTTTTCTTTTAAATTAAATTTGAACCAGTTAATACTTAGCTCATTAAGTTTATAATGTTTTAAATAGATCAAGCTATTTAAGATCGGATCGATCAAAATGCATTTGAAATCAATTCGGCTAATTAACTAGTCAATACAAAATTTAACGGAAAAAAATAAAATTCAAAAGTATATTCAAACTTGGCTGGTTAATTAGCTGAATCGGTCTCAAATGAATGGAAAAATTTAACAGAAATTCTTTTGGCGAGCAAAAAAATTCTTTTACAGAGCAAAAAAATTCTTTTACCAAGCAAAAAATGACATGAATCCAACTTGCACATGGGAGTCGGATTTTAATCGAACAAATTCTTCGAACTTCAGAAATTTTTTCTTCGAGCAAAATAAAGATCATCTCATTCGTTAATACTAGTACAACCCATAGAGTTGTATAGTCCATACAACTTCACAAAAGTGGGGCCACAAGGATTAAAAAACATCAAACGGTAAAAAAGAAATCTGTCTTTTTCAAACAAATCTGGCATTGGGTCTTCACGGAAACACCGGATCTGAGCCCAAATTAAGACCCTACAACAAAAATACAGCGACAAGGGTGGGACCCACGAGGGCCCAAACTCGAAGGCACTCGAAATCGCAGACACACGCTTTCCATCATACAACTCGCCCGTAACGTGGACCAATCTACGCCGCCCTTTAAAAGGACACGCGTCAGCAAAAGAGTGGCTATTCAAAGCTGGAATACGATAGTGCCTCTCCATCAGATTATATAAATATAGAGGTTAACCTAACGCGGTTTTGTAATTGGTCTCCCGAATAATCTTTCTAGACATTCTGCCCAACAAAGGAGAAAAGAAAAAAGAGAGAGATGTCGCCGGAGATTGTCGAGAAGGTGACGGTATCCGACGTCGCCGAGATGAATTTCGAGGAGACGGAGCTGACTTTAGGGTTACCCGGCGAATCCCGGAGCCAGAACTCCGGCGCGGGGACGAAACGTGGGTTTTCAGAGACAGTTGAGTTGAAACTCGGAAGCTCTGTGGATGAAAGTTGTAAGGATGGAGAAAGTAGTGAGATCTCCGATGAGGCAGCTAAACCTCCCACCTCAAAGTAAGTTCATTTAAATCCTCTCTTTCCCTCTAGATCCTTTTTTTTTTTTTTTTTGATCGGCAAAAGAATAATAATAGAGTGCAATTTAATTATACGAATTCGCATGATACTCTAAGAGCGTCGAATATTTACTTGCCATATAAGTAAATAAATACTAATACTATAAGTGTATATATATATATGTTTCAGGGCTCAAGTGGTAGGGTGGCCACCGGTGAGATCATTTAGGAAGAACATGAGCAGCAGTAGTAGTGTGGAGATGAAGAATTGGTGCAAGTACGTGAAGGTGGCGGTCGACGGAGCTCCGTACCTGAGAAAGGTGGATCTGGAAATGTACAACAGCTACCAGCAGCTGTTGAGCTCATTAGAGGAGATGTTCACCATTCCTAAGCTAATGGACCCTGTAAACGGGTCGGAGTTTGTACCCACATATGAAGACAAAGATGGGGACTGGATGCTTGTTGGAGATGTCCCTTGGAAGTGAGTTCATTATTTATTTATTTCTCATAGATCTATATATATAAAACAAGTCTTGTAATAATAATAATAATTAATGAAAATATATTTTGATTTATGGCAGGATGTTTGTGGAATCATGCAAGCGTTTAAGCTTGAAGAAAAGCTCCGAGGCCATTGGTACTTTAGGTACTAAATCTATATAATCTTTCCCTATTTTATACGATACGCGCATATACACAGTGACGGATCCGGGACAGAAGTGTGATTATATAAGAGGATAAATGAAACAAGTTTAACTAGATCCGCCCCTACGTATATGCAATAAATAGGAAATGTATATGCATACATATATTTGTTTTTTTTAACAGCGCATATATATATATATATATATATATATATATATATATATTTGTTCAAGCTTTAAATTTTTCACCATTATATTATATTAATTCATTTTGGTTATGTTTGGCTTTGATTTTGCAGCCCCAATGACACCAACGAAATGTTCAAGCACGAGTTGCTGAAAAGTCTTATATTTATATGCATGTTGGCCAGGATTCATAATTGCTAGCTCGTACGTACAGTGGCTTTTAATTTGTTTTCCCTTTAACATGTATATATAGGAGATTAGGAGTAAGAAACATATATCTGTTTATTAGTGATATTTTTTTTCTTCACTTTCTGTTAGTGAAATTTTGTTGGTATTCACCCATTATATGTTGGTCTGCTTTCCCTTTTCGTGACTGTTAACATGTGGACACATAACGCCTAGGGATTGGCCTGATGGTCAAGAACTAGAATTTAAAGTGTAAGGTTCAAAACCTCTTAAGTTTTATCAATTCTTTTGTTGGTAGTCCATACAATTAAGCTTTGTCGCGGCTTTTAATTGGATTCCCCCGCAAGTGGGCAGTGACCAAAAAAAGAATATTACCGGTGACCAAAAAAAGAGGCCGGTGAGATTGGATCTGCATGATTAGTTGAGGTGTGCAAAAGCTAGTCCGGACACCCGAGTTAAAAAAACATATGGACACATATTCATCACATTCGATATCGCTTGGTATTGGATCTTTTCTTGTGGGCATAATAACCGAATTCATATTGGGGTGTGAGATTAACAACAGTTTGATACAAATTGGCGGAGTCGTGGCCTGCACACCACCTCTATGTCTGCATATTTGCATATATATCGAGTGCAATTTTGTTCACCCTCCTTGAAAGATGGTGAACATTATTACCGTCTCTTTTATTGGTTCAAATGGCGTAGGTTCTACTCTTGCGAATACACTATTTGATAAGAACGACGTCACTTTTTAGTGGGATTGCATCACTTTTGGCGGGACCCACATAATTTCAACCAATAAGAGGGAGGGTAATGTGAATAAAATTGTACTCATACATAGTTACATACCGGTGCACGATTGAACTCGATTACGGAATTAAAAATCTCTGAAAAAATCTTAAGGGATTCGATTTGTCTCTCATAGTGCAGAGACAGGAAGATGAATATGGTCAGAGATGGAAGGTTAAAAGGTGAAATTAAACCGAAGACTTGGAAACAAAGTATGGTTTTGGAACTTTGGCAATTTGAAAAATTGAAACATTTTGAATAGACATGCGAACAGGATTCACACATATAGTACTGTTTTCTTTTCGAGATGCATATAGCGCAGAGTAATTATTCTATGGTTTTGGGGCGACACCGCCATGTGATCCCCTAACACCCTTATCCACCTCACGTTGTACTGGATCCCACAATTATGTGTGGTGAATAAAAGTGTTAGAGCATTGTGTGTAGAAAACCCAAGACTACGGAAAATAAACCGAGGAGTTTGAGAGAGAGAGAAAGAGGGCGGCGGCCCCTCCCTAGGGTTTCGCCCTAGTGGCCTATCCACTCCCCTCCCCCACTGCACCCCTTCCACCCACCTCCTCTTCTCTCTGCCTCTCCGATCCTCTATGGCTACGCTTCCTTGGCGTCTGGAGACTCCCTGTGGCCGACGATCCTCTCCGTTCCGGTATGGGCGACCACGTTCGATTTTTTATCAGGGGGAGCTAGATCGAGACCCCCTTGATCTGGGTTCCCGACATCGGCAACGGTGGGTGATAGCGACAAGGCATGCATCGCGGTTTTCTTCTCCCTTCCTTTTCTGTTTTTTATTTTTTCTGTTTTTTTTAATATATTTTTTATAGGTGATTGTAGTTTTGCTTGGTAGATTAATGAATTTTTATCTCTTCATAAAAAAAAAAAAAAAAAACCCAAGACCATGGAAGAATTGGTCATATAGCACGGCTTTTACAAAAAGAAATTTTTGAAGATTGATTCGGAAACCGGGCCAATGTCCCAAGGGACTTGTGATTGAATGGAGAAGGAAGCCCAAGCACTACTTACAACTTGGCCCAGGGATATTATGATTGCACTATTTTGGGTTACAACTGATTCCCTGACCTTTTAGATGGACATTGTGGTGACCCCTCTTTTCCACTTTTAGCTGAAAAATAACGGTTTGTTTGGAAAAGAAAGGAAAATTTTAAAAAATTATTCAAAAATTGTTTTTTTTTTCTAAGAAAAACAGTTTTTCTTAGAAAATGAACACATTTTTTTTTTTGAAAAACTGATTTCGAAAATTTGTTTTTCTGTTTCTATTCTGATTATGCCATTGTGAATCTCTACAAACAGTGCTTCCAAGATACAGAGCTCCAAGCTGTTTTAGGCCCCACGTTCTCCTCTTCCACTATCTTCCCTCCCCCTACAATGTAGGATTCCCATCCCCACACCATTTATCTAATTTCCCATGCACAAGTTATGAATTCTTCCAAAACAAAAAAAAAAAAAAACGAAATTTGAACGGATAAGTATAGTACCTAATTGATTGATCAGTATATATCTGAGGAAATAACAGCCAGTTTTCTGCTTTAGTTTAGGTATATTTCTTTTTTTTTTTTTTTTTATAATTTGTGAATGTCCGATTTGACAGCTATTATTTGCTCTATTTTGATTTTGCCATCTTTCTTTAGCGAAATTAACGAATTATATCTGTGACGAGAATAACTATTCAACGATTCTCAAACGGCAGACAACACGAGGCCGTGTCCTAACTTCACCACCACATATTCTTATGAGATCCATTCACGTAGTCAAGAGTCCCGCTAAATTGTGTCGGTCCGGGCGTTTGTTTTATGAAAGCTGGTGCATCTTTAAAGTAATAGTTGGGGTTGGTGGTATTTCCCTGTCATATACTACTACGTGTGTACCTCTAGTTTTTGGCTATGGAGATTGTTTTTCTAAGGGTAAGTTGTTTATTGGACTGGTTGGAGGATAATGGATTTGGTTCTTTGTGTGTGGAACTTGTGAACACCAGAATTATGACCTAACCGGATGTATGTTTGAGGATTGATAGTAAGCTGCATCCGACTGTTCTTGATCTAGCTGAACATCTTTTTCATATGGGCCCTGCTGTGTCTCCCGTTCCGGTCTCGTCCAGAGCTCGAAACATGACCCGATCGGTTCACTATTTAGAACTATTCAAAAATCAAGTCAGTCGGACATTACTATTGTTCGCATCTAGTTTTAAACAGTGAATGAATCTCATCAAGCTCGGGACGAGGCCCGAACGGGAGGCACAGCAGTCCCCCTAGTTTCGTCTTGTGGATCCAATTTCGTGTCCGATGAGAATTCTGCAAAAGTTTCAGCCAAACATAGAATACGGTATCCCTCCGCATACGCAGCCAAATCCGATGCTGCAATTCGCGTAAAGAATCGAGCCATACGGGGTTTATTTAGAGTTTAATGTTGAAACTATAGCTCCCTCCAATTGGATCTTTACCGCGACGAAAGCTAGTAGTCTCTTCCTAGGAATCCTAGCTAGTCTCCAAAATCTTTACGAGACAAATCTTTCTCTTCACATACATCAATTAAGAAAGCCCCAAAAGACAAAAAGCTAAACTTAAAGGTACGGGGCAGCTCCTGTAATTGCCTAACTGATAGCGAAAGCGATTTTTCTTTATAGGGCAGTTGAGCTTTAAGAATGTGGTGGGTTTCCTGTGGGAGAGAGTAAGGTCCTACAGTTATAGTTCTACAACCTACCAAACTAAATGTTACTCCTATGTTGCCTGAATTAAGGGTAATTTAGCAGAAGGGGAGTTCTTCTATATTTGCATCAACTTCTGCAACAGAGAGAGAGAGAGAGAGAGAGAGAGAGAGAGAGAGAGAGAATGGCAGGAGCACCAGCAAGTCAAAAGATGTCATACCATGACCATGTACAAAAACGTCGGGAGGAAAAGGGATGCCTCTATGCTTGGTCTGTATCTATCTATATCCAATAATCAATACCTTCTTTGTTTTTTTTGTTCAATCAGATTTCTTAATTTCTTAATGAAAAAATTCAGGAACATATTCTCAAAACTGTCCGATGTATGTCAGCCCACGTGCATCGAACTACTCTGTGTCCGAAGTTGTGTGTTTTAAAGTTGTAGTATTGGTTTTTGTCTTTATTAAAAAAAAAAATTTAAGTTTCGATCGTAATTTTTTACTTTTCTGATTCCTCTTGTCGAGAAGAACCAATAATCCATAAAAGTTTGACCCGAAACAAATAAATGTGAGAAAAACTTGAATAACGAGAAGGGAAAAAAAAAAGCCACGAGACTTATTTAGCAAAAACAGGACTCTACCTGTTCTGAGAAGTTTCCTTTAATTTTCTTCTCCTTTTCTATTCCAAAAAACCAAAAGCAACAAGTTTTGCTTCTGTGACTTATTTTCCAATGTCAGACCATTGACTGCCTTTCCAATGTCATTGTTTCTTGTGGAGATCAAACCTCCACCTTCACTTCTACCAACTACGGTTATATACATAATATATATATATATGTATTTCTCAAATGGTTTACTTTTTTTTTTTGTTGTTGCAAATTTTGGTGTTGCAGCTTGTTTACAATGTGCTGCTGCTGTTGCTGCGTTGAGAATTGTGGGTGTTGTTCGGAGAGAACCTGTTGTTGCTGCTCCTAGCACTGGATTAAAACCCACTTTACATTAATTTAGGAACAAATTGTAGTCTGGTAGGAGTAACTTTTAAATGACAATTGACGTTGATGGAATTTTTATTTATCAAATTGTATTTCAGTTTAAATGAAAATTCGTGCTTTCATGTCAATAAACCATATAATTGTTACTGTATCTTCCTCTTTTGTACTTTCATTTATCGAGCTATGAAATAATTTATGTTTCTATGGCTTTACGCATTACTGTGTCATGTCATCTATGAAGCATGAGTACCTTTACGAGATATATATACAAGAAGACATAGACACGACAATACGGTAAAGTCTTAATAAGCTACGCGGTTTCAGCTTGAATATGTTAGACTAAAAAATATTTTAAACTGTAGTAGTTTTGTAGTACTACTGTATTACACACCATTATAAAAAGTGTTTGTATATTACAAGCTAATTTTTAACTTGTTGAAATCATATTTTTCTTATCGGAACATATACATGACAGACTAAAGGTATTCAAAGTTTATACACATACAAAGATGATAGTATTATTTGTCCATCGCTATATCTTCCTTCTAAAAGCAAATAAAATAGTAAAGATTTGTATTTTTCTGTATTCCTAACAACTGTACTCTTTCACAATTTCAATTTCATAAAAACTCAAATATGTGGCCTAGAGTACATATATGCAACTAGGGCTACTCAAAAAAACCGGTGAACCGTGAATCCGGTCCGGACCGAACCGATCCGTGCCTTTTGGATTTTAACCGTGAATTAATGGTCCGGACACGGATTCAAAAAATAAAAAACCGTGACTCGCGGTCCGGACACGGAATCTGATTTTGAAACCGTGGATTAACCGATCCGGACCGTGAGATTTTTATTATACATAATTTTTTTAAAATAAATATATAAGTATAGATAAATAATTTTACCACCTTTATAATATTGACAATTTGATATTTTGATATGGAAGGTTATAGCCTACTGTGTTTGGAATTCAAAATGAATCTTCGGTATTGTTTTTTGGCTATCTATTTTAATTCCATAATGTTCAAGTTTAGATTTGTTCAATTAATTTGTTGGAATGTTTAATAAACTTTCATTATTTCTTTCCAGTGACTGCTCTTTCTATTTTCTTCTTGATGCTTTATATTATCATCTATTAACTGTACTAGTGAAGTGTTTGTTTCAATGTTGAGTTTGGATTTTTAAATGAATTGATGATTTTTTTTAGAATAAGTTGAAAATCCGTGGACAAATCCGGAACCGATCCGTGACTCGCGGATCGGATTGGAACCGAACCGTGGGACTTTTGGATTGGACACGGATTCTATTTTCAAAAAACCGTGACTCACGGATTAGGATTGGATTCATGCCAATCCAGACCGATCGGACCATGAGCACCCCTACTAATTAGTACTCTCTTTCCAAAAATCCATCCAAGCATTATCTCAAAGTAGTGATACATACACACCCCCACATACACACTCAGCCACACCCTCTCTCACATGGGGTGTGGTTCCTACATGCGTGGGAACCACACCCCATGTGAGAGAGGGTGTGGCTGAGTGTGTATGTGGGGGTGTGTATGTATCATTTTTTATCTCAAAAATATTTCTCAAACTCGCAACCAAACAAAGCCTGCAATGCCCAAAAAAAAAAAAAAAATTTCTATCCGGGGACAATTTTTTGAAAAGTCGTACTTCCAAGGGGGCAAGTGTCATTTATCTCAGGGTACCAACGAAGCTGGTAATTTCGTCCGAAGTCCGAACAGTGAACAGAGGAGAGTAGCGAAATAGATCATATACGAAGGCAAATAAATTTGAAGAGAACTCCATATCTACCCAATAGAGAGGTACCGTATCATCAAATCTGATATCTTGTCTCTGTGTATGAATTTGGGTTTCTTCTTTTTTCCATTTTCTCTGGGTTTCGTTGTTTTACTCCGAATTTTGTTCATTTCGGTTGCTTTTTCATAATGGGTCTCTTCACTTCACTGTTGTCTTCTCAGCTTTGAAGGCTCCACAGCGCTTTGATTTAACAAAAAATCTCTTCTTTATTTGGTTCATGAATTGTGCTGTACATGAGTAAAATGGATGTTTGTGTTTGCGTATATTATAGGGTTTAGGGTGTATTCTGCTTTAGAGAGAGGTTAAAGGCAGCATGAAGGGTCATGAAGCCAAGGTATATTTCTATGTGCTGCAATCCTGGGGTGTTTCTTTTGTGTGGGTTGTTTTGCTTAGGTGTTGTAATCTGGGATGTCTTAAACTCCACTTTTGCCTGGTATTAATTTTGTTGACGTGTTTGTAATGAATCTATTTACAATAATGAGGGCTGCAGCTCGGTTGTTCTGCAGCTCGGTAGTTAGCTCTGCCTGACTCATTTAGTAGTCGAGCCAAGATTGAGTTTTAGGCTCATTTAGTCAATGGCCTGAGCTCAACGCATTACACTCTAAAGCTCGGCTCCTTTGTATAGGCATTTTAGTTAATGAACCAGGCTCGGTTTGTTAAGGGGTTGACCGCTTGGCTCATTTACAGCCAACCAGAGCTCGAATTTTAGGCTCGTTTAGTAAACGAGCCGAGCTCGAACACTACAAAGCTCGGCTCGGCTCGGCTTGGTTCGGTTCATTTGAACAGTGAGTTGAGTATTAGTAACCTACTTTAGGATCTCTCTTATGCAGGACTAAACTCTCTCTCCCTCCCTCTCTCTCTGTGTCTCGGTCTCCCTCCTTATACGCTCTTCAGCCTCCCATCCATGCCAAGATCAGAAACTTGTAGATGTAGCTAGACCTTGGGTTGTGTCTCTGAACAACATTCGAATTGCCATTCGTGATTTTCTCAAAAGGACCTAATATTTAAAAGGATTTTGATTAAAGAGGTAATGTTTGTCCCTAGGGAATTGCATTTGTGATGTCCATACACTTAAAACCTCGTCAAGAAGTGCTTAAACTTTATGTCAACTTTTACTGGTAAAATAATGCTTTGCAGTTGAACAGGTTCATTACGCAAGGAAGATATCGCATTACCCGATTTTTAGACACTGCTCTTTATACGGAAAAGTTAATTTTGTGAGCAATTTTAGGCACAAAAAGGTCCAGGACATTTATTCTCGCCTTCAGGTAGTGTTGTTATGCACACTTGTAAGTGCGGCATGCATGTACAAAGGTGCGGTCTCTACACTTCTTGGGCTGTTTCCCCGGCCTAATTGCAATATACATCCTCAATGGTATATCAAGTGTAGAAGAAATGAGAAATCCATGGATCACCTTTTCTGCCAATGTCCATTGGCTTTGGCTATATGGCATTTTATGCTATTGTGGTTGGTGGAGGTTTGATAGGTGATTCCGACCACTTGCTTTCTAGTACGAATGATTGATTATAGGGGCTTTGGAAGTAATGCGAAGGCAAAAGTATCTTGGGAACGTCATATTCGTACTCTTTTTCGGTTTTTGGTTGGAGAGGAATGCAAGTATTTTTAGGGTAATTGTGAAGATGAAAAGTTCATATGGGTTTGATTGTCGTATTTATCTTCTTTTAGGTTTGCGTTTCGGCTCCTTTCAAGGGGATCTTTTTGTTCTTTATAAGGATAGAGGAGCAGTATGTGAATGTTGTTTTTGGTGTTTCTGCTTTATTTCCTTGGTGGACTTCTTGTCCTTCTTAATCTCTTGTTCCATTTTATCTCTCCTTTTATTTTTAGTAAAGGCTTCCTTTGTTGACTGTAAGATGATACCAAAAAATATAAGAAAGGACAGTTGGTAGAAATACCTATTTGTGTTATTTCACTGTAAGATGATTTCTCCTAAAAAAGATTTCTCCTAAAAATATTACTGGGTAAGAAGACAATTAATTATTCACTAATGATCCAGGTTACTCTTCAGAAACAAATAGTTGTTCAACGCTTTGGTGTCTGATTATTTACGGATATCAGAGAAGGCGTGTGAGCCTAATTTTGGCTGGCTTTTTAGGATTGGGAACTGTGGCTGCTGGTTCAATCCTGTAACAATTATACCTGTTTGTAGGTGGAAGAGATGGGGGGATGAGATGAGGTGGGAAGATCGAGGGGGTGCCTGGCATGGTTAATTTCTTTTGTTCTTTCATTTGAGGAGTGGGTAGGGACCTTCTCCCATGGAAGCAGGT
This sequence comes from Gaultheria prostrata, assembly GCA_036023075.1. Lineage (NCBI taxonomy): Eukaryota > Viridiplantae > Streptophyta > Magnoliopsida > Ericales > Ericaceae > Gaultheria > Gaultheria prostrata. Next base: position 12,785 of record JAXBDA010002555.1, read on the forward strand.
ATCGAGAAATGATGTTCCGACTGCTTTTTCTGTCTTACAACATTGCAGGGAGGGTACGGTTCCAATTCCCCAATTGGTTTCACATGTTAAAGAAAGCCAAAAGAGACGCTAGATTATATATTTCTTCATTCTGGTAGCTTTGGACTTGGGTTGTGGACTATGTTGTGAAGTCTTCTTCCTTTTATAATTGGAAATCCTTTGGGATAGGGAATGAGATAGGTTATTTGTACTTGATCCTGGACTTGGAGGATGCTTACATGTGTAGTCCATATATATATAAGGATGTTATTTAGTGGATTTAGTTGTTATTTTAGTTTGTATCCATTAAATAATGGTGTTAAGATATCTTATCTTTCTTTGTAGTTATCATTTGGAAGAGCCTATTTAAAAGACTTTACAGATGGTCTTGGGATTTAGTTTAGGATATGGGACTAAAAATTCTTCTCTTTCTTTCCACAGCTTCCAAATACTTGTAACTCCTATAAGATTAAAGAATCAACCAACAATTGACATTTTTGACTCGTTTCTTTGACAAACGAATGAATGGATCTCTAATAAGGATTGTATAAACTTTACAGTTCTACAGTAGAGACGTTTATGTTTCTTAGGGTTCATGTGTTTTTTTTAGTTCTTTTTCTTTCCGAATGGTGTCAAATGTTTCATTTCAACAGACACATTCAACCAAGATAGATGTTGTAAAAGATTAGGAAAAATAGTGAGGAACACGTCAAAATGTGGTTCTTTTTTGCTATTTGTTATAGTTATGCATTAAGAATCTAAGCATCCTTTTGTACTTCTCCCTCTACCCTCCAAGTTGGTTTGGCAATAAGAATATATTCCGATAATGTAATTGGGATTGTCACCTTTAATTCTCATTGTTACTGGCATTCGTGTACATGCTTATACGTGAGTTTGGTTGTTATTACAGATGCCTAGAATGGAGGATATTCTAAACCTTCCAGTGCAGGATCCTCCTACTGCAGAGTTTTCTGCTGCTCATCTTAATTGGATACAAGTAGAAGGTGGTAGGCAAGGTGGTGACAATATTGCTCTAATCCCTTATACTAGAGTGGATGATTTTGTGAAAGGCGAATCTGGTAATGCAGAATGCCCTGCTAGTTTCCGAGTTGAGTCTAGGAGGAAGAGAACTGAAGGGAGTGTCAGCAAACCAAGGGTTGACGGCTATCTTGAATACACGCTGTATGTTGCGCGTTGTAAGTTGCATATCATATTTATTAGGTGTCTGAAATTGAAAGTACCTTTCAAATGTTTCTGAATGGTACCTCTAATTTCTTTCATATCAGTACACATCAAAGAAACCCTTTCTTGAGAGGTTGAAAACATTTGCACTGGAAACACTTATTTACTAAGTAACATGGACAAGGGACGCACGACATGCCGACGACATAATAATAAAGTTGTATCATTATGTTTTGTATGTAAAATGAAACATAACACATGTTAAAATCAATAACAACTAAACAAGATTTTCTTATTTAGTTGTACCCCATCAAATCTTTTTTTGAATTATTCCTTTCTTTTCGAAAGAACTTAGGTTTAAGTAAGCAAATAGCAACTATGACATGGTTACAGGAGTCTATCTGTCACATTTAGGCTTTAAGGGCATCATAACCGTCAATGTGAAGTTGGGACCTAAAAGATCGAATGGAACAATCCATAGACAAGTAAATCCCTTATAAATTCCAAGGCAATGCCCTGATTAAGTAAGGGGAAAGTAGACTACTCAAAATGTTCACAAGTCCTGACCAGGCGGCCATTCCCTTGACTCGTAGTTTTTTTTTTTGAATGGCGAAGAAAATTTTCATTTATCGCAAGGATAAAAAAATGAAAATAGTACAATAAGAAAATAAATTCCCTTGACTCGTCTTGATGAGAATTTTACTCCACGTAAAGTTGAACAAAAAGCTGCTTAATCGGATGGACCAAATGATTTGGTCAATACATAAGCAATTCTTTATTCAATGTTAAATCAATTCACAACATTTCGTCTATTTTTATAAAAGACCATTATGTCACCCAAATAGCAATTGCACTCTACAAATAACACAAAAATTGTACATTATTCACGTAATAAACCCTCCTAAAACTAATTTGTTTAGAGGACTAGGGTTGAATTGGTTTAAATTTACACTGTTTACCATTGTATCCCACTTTTATGTCTAAGTGATGGAGTTGTTTGTCCACCAAGTGTCGGAAAATTTTAGGTTCTAATAAGATAAAGAACTAACTACGACATGTTTGGAGGCACGACGTGTCACCTTCTTTGAAGTGTATGTGCTTCTTAGCTTATTCATCATTTTAAATTTGTTCTTGGATTTTCTAGATACTGGTGTTCCTATGGTCCAGAAGATTACCGGGACAGTGAGTCTGGTGGGGATGGTCCAAACAATAAACCTGCTTCAGGCAAAGGAAGTAGGCCAGGGAGACGTCACATGATGAGAGGGTGCCTTTGTCATTTTACTGTTAAACGCTTATACACCCGCCCCTTTCTCGCTCTGATCATCTACAACCAGCGAAACCATGTGGATAAAACTGGGGCTCCTTGTCATGGGATGCTGGACCAGGACGCTTTGGGAACAAGAGCTATGTATGCTCCTCGAATTTCGGAAGAGTTACGGCAGAAAGTGATGTCTATGCTTTATGTTGGCATGTCTTTGGACAATATAATGCAGCATCACACGGGGGAGGTGGAGAGGCACGGAGGCCCCCACAACCGTGACGATTTTCTTACTCGCAATGATGTCCGTAACATGGAGAGGCTGGTTCGTAACTCCTCTCATGAGCTAGATGGAAGTGATGAACTCAGTGTAAAAACGTGGGTGCGTCGCCATCAGAAACATGTATTCTTCTTCCAAGATAGATGTGGTTCAGAACCGTTTATTTTAGGGATACAAACAGATTGGCAGATGCAGCAGATGCTTCGCTATGGACATAATGGTTCAGTAGCTTCTCATTCAGCATTTGGCTTGAAGAAACTTAAGGTTTTGAATTCTAATCTTCTAATTTTATATTGATGGTGTTTTAATGCTTATGCACCGTTCCTTCTTCATCTCATTTCTGGGCCATAAAGTCATGTGTCCTGTGGATTAGGAATTATGGTTAGAATAAAGCCACAACTTTGGCATAATAAACAATCTACTACGGTTAATTGAAGTGAATATCCTCCCCCTTGGCCCTTCTGTTGCTTATAAATACACCAGTTTCATCTATTCGCTGTGAGAAAGGACATTATGGGGCTTGAATTCCCGGTACTTTACACAAGAATTAATTGCACACATGAGTGGCTATGAGGCCAATGGTAGGACATTAATGTTTCGAAAGGGGGAAATGCGAAAGTATTAAGTGAAAAGTACTTCTACCTTCATATAAGCATGTAATGCACAAGATTGCCATTCATGGGGGACAATTCACTTTAGGAAGCTGTGTAAGTGGACTGTTTAACTTTGGTTGAGCTAGGATTTTACTTTGGGAATTGTTCAGTGGTTTTGGGTTGAGAAAGAATAAGGTTCATAAGTTATAGGTCTGAATTCTGATTTTTTTCTTTTCGTCTTTCTGTTCACAGTATCCTCTTTGTTCATTGCTTGTCTTTGACTCATCAAGGAATGCAATTCCGGTTGCCTGGATCATCTCTTCCTGTGATGTTCACCTAGACAGCCCTAAATGGATGATACCCCTTGTTGATCGGATTCGAACCAAGGATGCCGGATGGAGACCTAATGCCTTCTTAGTGGATGATCCTTCTTTTGAGACATCTATTATCCGGTAACTATTCAAATCATCTTTTTGTGGTGCATTTTTTTTGCAATTTTAGTTTTCGAGGGAAGTAAACAAATTTGATATTATGTTTGTCGCTTCCAGAGAGACCTTCCGATGCCGGGTCCTAGTATGCCTCTGGCATATTCGCCGTGCCTGGGTAAAAAGCCTTTTAAAGAAATGTTGCAACTTTGAAGTGCAGAGAGAGATCTTGAAGCATTTAGGGCGGATATTGTACTGCACAAGAAGCATCTCAAACACGTTAGATTCAGTTGAAGAGTTGACGCAAATATTTGTTGATCAATGTGCTTTTATAAATTATTTTAGAAGTCAGTGGTTACCAAAGATAGGTATTTCTTCCATTCATTCTGACTTAATTGTTCTCTAGTAAACAAATTGCCCCCTTTACCCGGTCAGAGTAACACCTCTTCCCTGCCATAAAAGCACCTAACGTTGTTTTTCCCCCTTTTTCTATTTCTTGTTTCATTGAATCACATTTTTTAATGTAGTGTTTAGTACAGTTTCCATGAATGTCAAATTATGTCATGTTTGCCTTGCAGAACTCTGGGTGAATAGCTTAAGAACTCTCCCTGTGGCAAGTCAAGAACTATATTCTGCAATCGAAGCATACCACCTAAGATTAAAATCTAAAGTTTTCAACGAACTACATTCTACTTGCTGGCAGAGAGTTGATTGGTTGATCCACACATTGACAACTGAATTGCACTCCATGTATTGGCTTGATCGGTACACTATAGAGACTGCCTATTTTGAAAATCCAAGGGACTGGTCCTTTTCAACAAACTCTTGGTACCAAGCGATGCACATCCCTGATGTTGATGTGTTGTTAGATGAACAAAATCTGCAGTTTGCAAAAGTCATTTCTCAATCGGACCGGACTCTTGTTTACACAGTATGGAATCCTGGTTCCGAATTCTCACTCTGTGATTGCCCTTGGTCAAGGCTGGGGAATCTCTGTAAGCACATTGTTAAGGTGACAATCTTATGTAAAGATCGGCAAGTTGCTAGGCCATTATTGGCAGCCCAAGTTTATCGGCAGACTCTTCTTAACCTTCTGCATAATCCACCAGATGATCCTCTAGTTCTTGATCACGCCATTTTGCATGCAACACGCTTGCAACAAGATATCAAAGCTTTGGAAGACTTATCTAATAGTGGGTTGCTCCCGCCTCTACCTACTGATACAATTTCCCAAACGACAGATAATCTTGTACTTTTTCCACGATTCCAATGACGGGGTCATTGAATACGGGATCAAGTTGTGTTTGGGGATTATTTCCTGCTTATATCTCGAAGTCAGTCTGTGATGACATGACCTTATTCTGAGCATATTTGTTGATTGGCGGGTATTTTGACTTAAAAATAGAGGAAGATCTGATCATAATGCTTCAAGGGTTGTCTTGAAATAACTCCAATTCTTTGCATGCGGAGGTACTTCATGTTATATGCATGCTAGCCGATTCTTTTATAAATATTTTCTCTGGTTCATAATTTGTTTTTATTACGAGATAAATAAAGAACTTATAGAATGCAGATTGATTCTGGTGGTTAACTGCTCTTTCAGATATATCAGATTTTTTAGTCAGAAAATATATAGTGAAACGAGAATTGAAAAAGTGGAAGTCCATCTTACCTTAGTTGCCAATTGCCATAGGTTTATGTTGACAGTTGGGTTAGATGTCCTTTGTTGATACCCCATTTTTGCCCCACAAATTCTGGGCGCGACATCCTTGTTTGAACTAAACCTTCTTGGCCTTTTGCTTGCACTAAATTGGATGTTTTTTTTTTTTTTTGATGGTAAGTTTAAAATGCCACCTCTAATTGTTCGGCTCAAACTCAAGTATAACTTGTGCTGACAGTAATACTTTAAAATGTAATGTTTTATTATTATTATTATTATTATTATTATTATTATTATTGTTATTATTCTTCTCATTATTATTATCGTTATCGTCGTCGTCATCAACATCATCATCATTGTTATTATTATTATTATTATTATTATTATTATTATTATTATTATTATTATTATTATCAATGAACCGTTACTTTCTTTGTTGATAAAAAAGAAGATAGTAATGCTTTAAAATGTTTGGATTGTGAGATTTCTAGTGATAGTAAAGCTCTAAATGTTTGTCTTAATAATGTAAACCTTCCTTCCGAACTTTGAAAAGCCTATTTTACAGTTTGGACCATGTGTATTTGATTTATTTGCAGGTTGCTGATGGCATTTTACTGAGACTCTTTGCTGTGTGGCTTGCGGATCTCACGTTTCTGCAGAAAGTAAGCAACCTTTTGCTTAAACTATGTATGTGCTTGTAAATGGTTCTGCATTGTTTTTCAGGTCATGGTTGAGATGAATTCTTATAGTTCCCATGCTCATCATATGTGCCTGTAAATCAATTGCGTATGACTTTGTTTTGCATATGGATATGCTTGGTTGAGATGAATTCTTATAGTTCCCGTGCTCATAATTTGAAAAGTTTGCATTGTGTGCCTGGTTGTCTAGTTCTCAATTGGGTATGAAGATGTTTTAAAGAGCATGTCGTAAAAGTTTGCATTGTGTGCATGAAGTTTTGAGTTGTCGTTTCTGAAAACAACCATGTACTTTTGACATGAAAAATTGGTGAAACTTCTAGTCATTGAAGTTATCATATGATTGAATTTACACGTTTATGTAGTAGTTGGGAAATAGAATACATCTTATCAGTGAACATTCTTGGGTATAGGCGCAAGTTATTCGACCTCCTGTAGGAAAATTCCATCCCCTGCTATCTGCGTACTCGAACACTCTCATATATTTTCAATATTCTGTTACCCTTGCAATACTCAACCCAACTTAACTACAAAAGCTTTTTCTCCAAATTACAGTGGGTTTGGGGGGTCTGGGTGCTTGTAAGGGCTATGCACCCGCACCCATAAAATGGCACCATTAAGGCCAAGTACGTCACCTCAGACTCCCTACCATTGGGCCGCATTTGGGAAAGAAGTTGTGTACACAGTGAAATGTGAATATTAGTTCTTCCATTTTGAGATCAGAAAAAATACCCACTCTATACCTTTTTTTTGGGTGCTATTTGCATTAAAATTTGTGATAAAAAAAAATACCCGGTTTGTGGATTTATGTGTTTATTCAGAGTTGTAAACAGTGGGAAAGAGTACCTAGGTTTTTGTTTTCTGTAGTCAGATTCTTAATTGTCTTTTTTTTTTTTTCAGTCCAAAAAATACCCATGTTTTTACTTGTGTAGGCTAAGGGGTGCGGACGGCATGTTTGGGCCAACACGCTGCTTATAAGGGCACATCAGAGCCTGCTGCTTCCGTAATTCGTGGAAAAGCAGAATTCAAATGGCTCTTAAGAAGCAAACTGCTTGAAGGTCGACCCGAGGAAAGGCGCTAAGGAAGCATCTAGCTGCCAAGGTTCTACTCTTTTGTTTATCGTCTTGGACAGGGTTTTAATTCTACTCTGCAATTAGTGAATCTGTTCTTTCCATTTTGTTTCCTACATTTGTTGTGTTTTATGCTTTTTTGTTATTCTCCTCGGCAATTAGTGAATCTGTTCTCTCCGCTTTGTTTCCTACAATTGTTGTGTTTTATGCTTTTGTTGTTTTGATTTGATTTCTGTTGAAGGTGGTTGTTCGCAAATCTCCGCCTACTTTTATTCATCTTGCAACTTCTGTTTATATAATGTTACTAAATGAGTAAATTCAACTCGATTTGTTTCTGCGTGCTGAATTTGTTTGATTTGTATGGTGTAGCGAAATTTGCAAGTACGTGAAGACTAGGAAACTCGAGATTAAGAAATTGCCATTCCAGAGGCTTGTTCATAAGTTTGCCTGGGAAGTCAAGGTGAGATTGATCTACCAAATTTTGTCATATGGTTCCATTGATTAATATTTTTGAGAAAAAGAATTGCGTTTTTCTCTTCATAACGTTTGGATGAGGAAGAAAGAATTGAATGTGAGATTGTGATACGTCATATGTGTCAGATTTCTTTCTTATTCTGTATTGTTTTTGTCCCTATAATGCCAAAAATGGAGTCGGTTTCGTTCCAGAATGGATGAACAAACCGAATAGGTTGTATAAAAAACATGAGATTTGACCATAGAAAACATGAGATTAATGACAAAATTTGGTAGATCAATCTCACCTTGACTCCTTGGGCAATCTCATGAAGGAGAGTTTGCTACTATCATGTACTTGCGAATTTCGGTACATCGTACCATCAAACAAATTCAGCGCGTGGAAACAAGTCAAAGTTGAATTTAGTAACACTATATAAAAAGAAATTGCCAAAGGAACGAAAGGGTCAGCGGATATTCGTGATGGAGCCAAGAGTTTCACTATACAAGCCAAGAGTTTCACTATACAAGGGCAAATGTTTTTTCCCAAAATGCTTTACAGGGACGAGCCTATATAATTCATGAGAATTTTTCTCTCTCTATATAATACTAGAGGTATTTTTTCCCTTGCAGGGGCGACCGCCCCTACTGGCCCCCCTTTGGCTCCATCTCTGAAACCGACAGAGATTCGAGAATAGCCGGGGGAGATTCGCGAACAGTAACCTTCAAAACAAAAAAGCATAAAAGACATCAAATTTAGGAAACAAACGGAGAGAACATTCACTGATTGTGGAGTAATTAGAACCAATGTTTTGAAAACCAGACCGGTGAGTGAACTGGATAAGGGGTCGGGTGGATGAGTCACTGGTTCAATCGCAATCGAATCAGAATTGAATTGTGATGTCAAAATCATATATGAACATTAATATAGAATTAAAAAAAACCAAAACATCAAATGAAAGAGGAGAGCTATTCGAAAAATGTGAGCTATTCTCTCAGGAGATGTCATTATGCATTTTTTCTTCAATCCCACATCGGTGGGGTGCCAAATTAGGATCGGTGGGGTGCCAAATTAGGATTGGGATTGGTAATGAGGTGGGATTGGTAATAAGATGAGATTGGTAACTTGCATGTTTGTTTTACATCGGATCAGAGGATAGGATTGTTATCTAACATGTTTGTTTTACGTAGAATAGGATTGGATTAGAAGTATCAATTTCCATATTTGCCCTTGTACAAAACTAATATATAAAATTGGTACATACAACAAAAATGTTGTGCCTTCTTGGTATGGAATTTCCATCTTTCTTCTAATTTTTTTTTCACGTTTTCAAAAATGAAAATGAAAAAAATATTTATAGTATGTTGCAAAAAATAAAACATTTACCGAGGGTTTAATCTATTTGCACTTTATTTTCCTTTATCATGGCAAGCTTGTAGCCTTGTATGCAGGAGTTACCTTCATTCCAGAATCAAGCATTTCATGTTGGCTTTCGTCCTTAAACCCGACCCCCTCCCCTTTCTATAACTCCCTTTCGCCTGCTCCCTTCGTCTTCCCTTGTCCTCTCTAATATCCACCGTCCTTCCTTTCTTTTTGAATCTTTCACCTCTCAAATATCCCTTCCAGTACAATTCCAAGCTTTCGTCATTGCCCCTGTTGTTCTGGCATCCCTTTCCGGTATCCCCCCTCCCGTTCCTTCCCCAGCTTTCTTCCTTCTCCGGCTCTGCTGTTTTCCCAAAACCAGAGCTTTTTTCTGCTGCACGCTACGTGTTCGACGAATTGCCTGTGTGATTCTGGCCCTTATTTCTCCGTTTCTTCGGTTTCTCTCTATTGTCTGCTGCTTTTCAGAGCTTTGGCTTGTGCGCTATGGATGGGTTATTTTCAGTTTTTGTTGATAACCTCCCTAAGTCCATGGATATTGCCTGGCTCCTTCAATTATTCAGTCCTTTTGGGTGTGTGAAGGATGTGTATATGCCACTTAAGAGGAGTGCTTCCTTCAACACGAAATTCGGTTTCGTTAGGTTCAAGAAGAGACAGGAGGCTGCCTATGCTATTGAGGATTTAGACGGGGCTTTGATCAGGGATCATAATATTGTTGTGCAGTTTGCTAAATTCTCTAAAGACAGTTCTTTGGCGACGCGGAAGAAGCCTATTGAGGTTAGGAAAGTTAACAAGGCATCATCTATGCATGTTCTGACTGATTGCTCGACCCAAAAAAGAGCATTTTCATGTGACTTCGGGCGTCTGAAGACTCATAAATCCTTTGCTGATGTTGTAGCTAATGGGGTTCCAAATTCTCCTGCCAACATTACCATTCCAGCTAATCTCCAAGATTGCGATTGGCTGAATAAAAGCGCTGTTGGTAAACTCCATTCATTGAGGGATGTGGACTCTTTGAGGGAGGCTTTCTTTGCCGACGGGGTTTCTAACATTCAACTGAGAGACATGGGGGGGAATCTGATTCTCTTGACCTTTGCGTCTATAGAGGACATGCATGCTATGTTGGAAGTCTCAGGCTTGTCCTAGTTAAGGAACTGGTTCTGTGAAGTTATACAATGGAGCCCTAGCTTGAAGCTTGAGAATAAAAGGGTAGTCTGGCTGAGTTGCTACGGGGTTCCTCTACATCTTTGGAATGTTGACACGTTCTTCTCCATTGGTAACAGGTGGGGTGATAGTATCTCTCTTGACGATAATACATCCAGTGGGATCTCTTTCTCTGTCGGAAAAGTGAAGATTCTTACGGATACCTTTGCTGCGATTAATCATGAGGTTGCGTTGGTTCATAATGGTCACTATTACTTTGTTAAGGTGGTAGAGGAGCAAGGTGTTGGCCATGTCTTCTCGAAGGCCTTTTGTGTTTGTCGGGGTCTTCCCACTCGTTGGACTGTTATTGAGGATTCTGATGGTTCTCCCGTAAAGAGCCCTCAGCCTTTGATCCCTGACGTGGAGGGTAATTCCAATTCTCTCTCTGTCTCCTTTGTCGAGGACTCTTTCTCCCCTTTGGGCAATTACTCTTCTACTGGGAGACCCGTTCATGCTGAGGTTTGTAGTGAGATTTCTCTAGCTGAGGGGAATCTTGTCAAGGATAGGGCAGCCACTGATTCTTCCACCCCATCCGTTCAGAATGCAGTAGTAGATGCTAAGGGGGCTTCTGCGGATTCTGGTCTAGTTGTCTCCACATCTGCCGATCTTGTTTCGACCGAACCCCCTTATTAATTATGTGGATTATTGCGCCATAGAAAGAAAACCCGGGTCTTAAAAGGTTCTCGTAGGAAACCTTTTTGGACTAAAAACCCTTTGAAAACTGTCTTCTTTTCTTGGCCGCTTAGCCGGGATCATAAAGAAATGAAATCGAAGTCTTCTAAGTTGGGCGTCAAGGTAGGAAGTTTTGATAAGAATCTCTGTGGCTTATCCAACGATGCATCTCTTCCTGTAGGGGACAGCCGTCCCTCTCTTCTCGGGCCCATGCCTTCGACTCTAGAGGGAGATGGCAAGTTGGAGGTAAGGGTAGAGGAAGAATTTTCAGCTTATTTAACCGGGGCAAAAACTCTTGATGTTAACCTTCTTCCAGAGGATGAAGCTATTTTAAAGGAATTGATCGTGGCTGATTTCTCTAGTTCCCTGCCTTAAAACTATTTTGCTTGTTTCCCTGCTGTTTATAGCTTTGCGTGGCTGGGCCGTTTTTGTAGCTTTGGGCGCTGTTTTTCCGTTTGGCATTGGTGTGCATCTGGTTCTTGCAGGTTTTTAGGGCTTTTCTCCGTGTGGCTTTTGTGATGGTTTTCGCTTTTGGCTGTTTTTTTTCCCTATCTTTTGTTTTTCGTTGTATCCTTCATTCAACCTCGGTTGGATGCCCTCTCCCCCCTCTCTCTCCTTCTTGATGTACCCTTATCAAGTTTTCATCTATATATCTTCTTTTTGCGAGCAAAAAAAAGCATTTCATTTTGGCGAACACAACCCATAATCTAGCATTTCATACTAGAAGTTATTCCCCACTTTGAAAGTATGCAAAAGAGAGAAAAAAAAAAAAAATACACACTATAATAGTAATAGACAGTTATCAAATGTATTTTTTTTTTTTTGAAAATGAAGAGGAAATAAATATTACTTATATATGTAGTGAGAGGGTAATTGGGTCAATAGGTGGAAGAAGAAAGGGTATATGTGTCTTCGTAGCTTCAATCCCATGCGATTGGATTGTTAGTAACACCAACCCCATGGGTTGGCTAATCTCATTGGTTTGGGGGATTCACAATCCCTTTAGACTAATCCCATTGGTTTGGGGGATTCACAATCCCTTTGGACTAAACAATCCTATGACAAAAAAACAAACCAGTTAACATGACACATAAATCCATACCACCTTACCAATTCTATCCCAATTCCCATCCTCCAAGAGGATCAAACAAGCCCACATGTACCTATAAATGCTTAACAAAGTAGCTCTAATGCGTTCAAAGGCTGTGATTACTGTACAGTGGGTCCCATGAGAGGTTCCTCCGCATTTGTCATCCTCTGGCCAGGCAATTAGTTCAAATTTTCACGCACAGTGGTTCACTTGACCCGCTACTTGTTCAAGCGGTTCTGCAGTTTAACCGTTTCATTCGAATGGTTTTCAAAATAGGAGCTGGTTTTGAAAAATTGCCGGTTCTAGGGTTCATCCGGACCGGTTCAAGGTTCAACCGGCTGGTCCTGTCCGGTCCGATTTTTAAAACACTGGTTAGAACCATGTCGAAATGATACTCCTTCCGTCCCTCAAAAGATATCCAAATGCCAACCAAATTGAGTTTCGATGCCACCATTTCAACCTTTGATTATGTCTTCGTTGACTTCTACGCTCCTTCGTTAACTTCTGCGTCTATTTGTGTTTGCTATGTTCCATCACATCCACAGAACGTAGATGAAAATCCAGTGACAAAATCTTTGTTAACAAATGATTCAGCGAATTTACCAAAACTGAAATTAAATTAGGGGGAAATTGGGGAAAGAACAATAGTAGTTGAATTGTAAAAAGGGAAGAAAACAAAAACGAGGTGGGTCGGGTTTTATGGGTATGACTTGACCACATTGGACCCATCCCAATTCAACTCGTCTACTATTGACCCATATTCAATCCAAAACCCGTTTCAACCCTCCCAAAACTTTCCAAACTCGCCTGTTTGCCGCTTATAGTTCTAACACTTGAATACTGCTAAAACAGAATCAAAATTCTTTATTGATTTTCAAAGGGAAAGTTTTTTTGGAATTTTTTCTCAGTAATGTCCCTGCTGAACCAACCCAACCATTTGCCACTAGCTAGACGAGGGGTTGCAACGCAATCCCCTCGTGTGCGCACCACCCCACAAAGCCACATTATCATTTAAGCTTAGTTTGCTCTCCGATTCGTGAAGGGGGTTTTAGGTGTGACGAGGCTTGCTATTTTCAGTCAAAGTTTATTTGGGAAGTGATTGTGGAGATTTGCTTGTGAAATAGATAGATGGTGGAGGAAAATTGTGTGTTCTAGGGATGGGGAAGGTTGGGGTGGTTGGTCCTCATCATCTTAGGAGAGGATGGGGTGAGCTTTTAAACATTGTGGGTTGGGAAGGGAGGAGGGTGAAATTTTGGGAGCATGTTCGGTGTGGAGATGTTAGGTTGTGAGATGCTTATCCTTCTAGATTTCAGTTGGCAGCGGCGGCAAACTATCTCAAATTGGATGGCGAGACGGTGAGATGTTACGCTTTCTAGGGAGTACAAGATTGGGAGTAGGAGGTGGTCTTGGATCTTGGGGAGATGGGAGGGTTTGTTGAGGTGGATCTTGATAGCTAATGAGTCTTTTCAGGTGAAAGTTTATTACCAAGTTTGGGTGGAAAAGCAAATACTCCTACTACCTTTCACTGGAGATCCATTTGGAGTACTCATGCCGTCATGCGTCAACCAATGTTTCTTTTTTTGCTTGGTGTGCAGCTAAGGATAAGATTTTACGATAGATAATTACTATATATTGCGTCAGATGGTTATTGTGAATCGATGTTGCATGTGCAAGAGAGATGAAGAGTCAACACATTTTTTTTATTCATTATTCGGTCGCCAATGAGCTTTGGATGCGGTTCTTTTTTCGTGGGGCATGTCGTGGGTTTTCCCTGCGACGGTGGTGAATCTTATTCAAGAGTGGTATGGTCTAGAGTGAGTAAGAGAATACGGAAGCTATTAATAACGATCCCACTGTACTTGATTTGGTCAATATGGAGAGAGGAATTGTAGATATTTTGACGGGAAGGAGAGGCCATTGTTCAAAATTAAAGTCTTTTGATTTATACTTTGTTTAGATGGGTGTCGAGGGAGAGCAACCCTACAGTGAATAAATGCTCTCTACAGTGAACAAATTCTTTGTTATGTTAGATTTTTTGGAGTTTAGAAGGGTGTATAGGTTCTTTTATTGTTTGGCCTTTACTTTTCTTTTTGTTCCTCAGTTTCTTTTGTACATGGGTGGCATCGTCTTGATGCCTTTTCAACAAAATTTTATTACTTATCAAAAAGGAAAAATAGGTAAACATACTGTTGGTGTGGCAGTTGGAACCAGCGACCTTGAGGGTTTCCCTTAAGACCACTGCCATTCTTCCGCTAACCCAGGTATAGACGTACTTGGTTTACACGAACCAAAATCCGAAAGATATCTGAAAGATATTTACATTTTAACTAGATCTTTCATCGTTGGTTGCACATGTCCTTAAAGGACATAATACAATATAATCAAATCCATTACGAACTTTGTAAAACTTGCGTGCTAAAGTCTGATATGGAAGACTATCAAACTTAACTTCATGGCTGTATCTGGATAGCCAGTGCTAAGAATTGGGATCTGAAGTTTTAGACTGCATTTGAAAGGATGGTTATGAAAATACTTGGTGGCTATGAAGTTAGATTGGGAGACTTAAGAGGGTTAATGAAGTAGTCAAAGCAAGATTTTGGTTATTGGTAAGAATGATGTCAAACAAAATGAATGATGTTAGGCTATATGAAATGTGATATGTGAAGTAGGAAAAAGCGTATCAGATGGGAGCAAAAAAAAATTCAATACTAGAAGCAACAAAAGCCCTTCTTATTATTTGTTTTCTGGAAATATTCTTATTGCGATACTTGCGTAGCTTGCAACTGCAACCTTCTTCTATATGCCTTCTGTTTTATTGACTACCCAAATCAAAATCATCTGTAGCAGTTTGCAAAAGAAAAATGGTGGACTCTTTTCTCCACAACCACATTTCCATTTCTTTTCTATCTCTTGTTGGCCAACATGTGAATCCATCATTCTCAAGCCAAAACCCCTTTGTATTTGCTAAAAAATACCTCGAAGTCTTCTTCCTTTCTAAACTTTCTTCAGCACTTTTTTGTTTGAAAATAGGGAGATGAATTGATGTGGCAACTGAATGAAATGCATTGGCTTTTCATTTCACAGAAGACAGGAAAGTGTTGGTGGTGATGGAAACTAGTGAAGGTGAGCACTGGTTATGGAATTGGGGTGGTGGAGGTGGCTAAGGTTGCTCACACGGTGGTGGGGGTGGGGGTTCTTCACATGGGGTTAGTGGTGGCGGTGGTGATAGATTTGGAGGTGGAGAATAAATGGGCGGGGGAGGCGGATAGGGTTTGGGATGTATTGGTGGTGCAGGTGAGACGTTTGGGGGTGGAGTCGGTGGCGACTTCTTGTATGGAGTTGGCGGATTGGGTGGTGGTCTTGGTGGTGGATTCTTAATGCAGGTAACTGGAGGTGGCAGCGGTGAAGGTTGTGGTGGAGGTGGAGATGTTAACAGTGGAGATGGTGGTGGGGCTGAAGATACTGGCGGAGTTGTGAAAGGAAGTGGTGGTGGAGGAGGAACAAGTGAGGCACATTTGAAAGAAGTACAATTAACCTTCCGAGACAAGAACATCTTACATTGCAGCGCAGACCTCTGTGTTGGCCTCCCTCGCAAACAATTCTTTCGATCATCGAGACCAAGCAAATTCAAACACCCCGACGACACATTCGTGAAGAAATTGTAATCATAGGAAAACTGCACCAAGTCCGGAAGAGTGCACACCCTCTCTGTGACCTCTCCTGATAGCATGTTATGAGACACATCAAAATGCTCCAAGCTCACCATTTGTTCAATACTCTCTGGAAACGACCCCATTATACGATTGAAGCTCACATCAAAGACAGTTAAATTCTTCAACATCGCAATCTGCCTTGGTAAACATGAATGAAACTCGTTATTGCTTAGGACAATCTCATTCAATGTTCTTGACATATTTCCAAAACTCGCTGGAAGACACCCCTGAAACATATTGTTGGCCAGAACCATGACTGATGCTGGCGACTTTCCGATATTTTCCGGCAAATCGGAAGAAAACCTATTGTTATTGATGAATAAGGCATCGAGATCTTTCTCAAAGAGTTGATTTGGAAGCTTACCTTCAAATTCATTGTATCTAATGTCGAGATATTTGATAGTCGGCAGGTGGAGGACAATGCATGGGAACTTTCCGGCAAAGCGATTGTTACTTAGATCCAGCTCAAACAGTAACTTCAAGTTCAAGAAACTCCGAGGTAGGATCCCACAAAAACGGTTTGAATTTATGTGGAACAACGCGATGTCATATAGCAGTCCCAACTCATTTGGGAGGGAGCCGGCAATGTCAGCGTGGTTGATATCGATGCCGGCTACTGTACGTTGTGACGGACAGTCAAGCGCATTGGTACAGAAGACTCCAGTGTAGTTGCACACATCTGATCCAATCCAGTTAGCAGTAATATTTTTTGGATCTGAGGTTATGGCTTGTTTCCAAGTTTGTAACGCGATGTAAGCATTTCTCAGCCGTGAGTTTTCAAAAACAAGAGATGGGTCGATGGCGAGGGTGTCAGCTCCACTGAAGTACAAGAGTTGTCGGTGCCGAATGGGCCTGACTTCGGCTTCGGTGACTCGGGTGGCAGTGGATGTGGAGATCTGTTGGGTAGTAGAGGCATTGATGAATACGGTAAAGATAGTGTAGAGTGTATAGAAATATGGAAAGAAGTTAGAATGCTGGATGTTTTTCTTCATCATACACTGCTGAACATTTGCTTGCTATCGTTCTTACTCTTCAAGCAGTTATAGGAACAGATTTGTATTTAGATTTTGTTTTGCACAGGTAGATGAAAATTTTGGATCAGAGTGTGATATGGGAGCAAAAGGTATAAAATGGAATTGAAAGTGGAAGATTAGGGGAGAGTGCAGACTGAAGAGAGCAACAGGGCAAATGATAAAATCACAGAAACGCCCAGTTTTTAGTGTTCTGTAACTTATTTTTGGGTTGGTAGTTCTAATTTCTTGGTTATCTGGCAGTGATTTGTCAAACTGTGATGAGCTTTTTCTGCTTCTCCCTCATAGTTAGGCATTCATTTAGGAAGTATAGTTGGGTCATTTCCATTTTTCTGTCTGATTATTTATGTAAAAATTCTGATTATTAGATAATATCTGGGGTTTTTTTGTTTTCCAACATAGGGAGGTTAGGGTTTAAACCACTTTTTGGTAAGACGCACTAGCATCAACCCGTGCGATGCACAGGAATTAAGAGAAATTTGCAAACATTTATTGAAACCCTATAGTATACAGTATAGATTCTCCATTTTCTGTAATATGACTTTTCTAGTACTATTAGAAATTTGCAGACATTATTTTGTTTTGAATTTGTGGAGTTTATTGGCAACTTTAATAGATTTGCTCTTGCAGGCAACCTACGAGTTCTTTACTTCTTTCTTTCTTTCTTTTTTTATTTTAATGTGATGACAAAGAAAAATGGAAAAGAAAGGAAGAGAACAAACTACTTCGAAATTGGCGCAAACGATGCTGATACTTCTCAGTTACTGTTGGATCACAACTGACCAATGACGGTGTCTTCTGCGAAACGTTGCCGCGTTTTATTCACAAGTCTTTTTTTTATATATAAATGGCATAAACTTTTATTCACAAGTCTTCTGTCTTTTAATTTTTTTTTCTGTTCGTAAAAAAAAAAATATATATATATATATATATTCATCACTGAATTGAAATATTTAACATGGAAACAAATAGGGTAAAATAAATGAATAAATTGAATCATGATAACGTTTGGGCTGAATAAGCCGCTTGGCTTTTGTTTTCTTTATTCAAAATTTTCTCAAATTTGTTGGGTTTGAGTCAAATTTTTTTAACTTATTGAATTTTTCTCAACGAGAGGAATCGAAGAAGTAAAATTTATGATCGAAATTCAAATTTTTTTGAATAAAGCTAGATTCAAAAACTTATGAGTTTGGATCACAATGTTTTACTTTTTCGATTTCTCTTGTCATGAAGAACCAATAATCTACAATAGATTGATGCAAAACTAAAAAATGCAAGAAAAAATATGATTTAAGGGGGAAAAAAGGCCAAGTGAATTATTTAGCCAAAATACCCCTAAGTATAGCCCTCACACTGTTTGCTTCTCGAAAATTCTCTCTCTCTCGCTCGCTCTCTCTCTCTCTCTCTCTCTCTCTCACATGGTCTGCCTAATTGATCATTTCCCAATTACCGATTGTTTGGAGTGAGTTTTTTTTTTTTTTTAATTGGAAAAGATATTCACCTCTTTTTATAATTTCTCAGCCTCAATTTTCGTCCTACAATTTGTATGTTGCTCTCTCTGTCTTTTGCCTAGAAAAAAATATTCCCTCCGTCCGGATTTGTTGGTCCACAAACATACTTTTTCAAGTCCGAAAATATTTGTCCATTTCCAAAAGTTAAAGAGTAAAGTAAGGAAAAAGTATACAAAAAGTAGTGGAAAAAAGTTGGAATCCCCAAAACGGACCAACAAATCCGGACGGAGGGAGTACCATTCAATATTGATATGTATTCTGCAACACACTTACAATTTATGAGAGATTTCAGAGAAATTTACTCTATTGGTGATAAATTATCACCATATTCATTTTGGGTTGTTGCTATGTTGTCATATATTTATCCTAAAGCTTGCAATAAATTTAATACATTTACAATAAAAAACTTAAAAAGGGATACCAAGCGACAGCGTCTGACAAGAAGCTGCTGAGGATTTGAAAATAGGAGGGAAAAGGACACAGGGGCATCCAAACGGTTTGCAACGGTAGTTATGTGAAGCCTATGAATACCAGAAGGTCGAAGAAGAATGCTCTCTAGTCTCTCCAGACATTGGCCATTTCCCTATCATAGTTCAAGCCCGTAGTCTGTAATTTGTAGGAGTAACAAGTAGCAATAATTCGTGTTTGGCTTTAACTTGGCTGCGTATTTGGTTATATATGTTTTTTTGATTTTTTCCTAAGAAAACGAAAAACGATTAATGAATGGAAAACCTCCTTCTGTGCTCGGTTTCTCTGCTCTAGCTACCTTCACGTTCCTCTGAGAAACAAACAAGAATGAACACAATTAAAAAGTTCCATATATACATACTTCCCAAGTAACAACGTAAATGGACCCACAAATATAGATTAGGGGGCTTAATTGGGTACAATTAAGCATCTACCAGGTTTGGGCTATTGGTTCCATTTTGGGCACCACAAGTCCAAATTCTTAACCATGGTTTGATTTAACAGAATTTCAAGTGTAACAGATTCTAGAGAGAGAAGTAGATGCAAACTGAAAATATTTTCATTAATGGAAACTAATTACAGAAATGAGAGATGTAAAACACTACTTATAGTCTAACTAGCTATACATACAAGAAACTGAAAGTATCACTGTAACTAACTAATAGAGTAATCAGTTAGTGGAGCATTAGGTCGGTGAGTAACTGAAACAGAATCTTGATCCTCTTGAACCCTTTGAGCTAGCACACCTTGACCCTCTTGATCACTTTGAGTTAACAGTCCCCCGCAAACTGAAGCTGGGAGACTGAACAGCTGCAATTTAGTAGCTAGAAATTGAAACCTAGCTATGGTGAGTGGCTTGGTAAAAATATTTGCAATCTGAAAATTGAAAGGCACATGCTTCACCAAGAGTTGTTTATGAAGAACCTTTTCTCTTACAAAGTGAAAGTCAACCTCAACATGCTTAGTTCTAGCATGGAATACAGGGTTAGAGGCCAAAGAGATGGCTGAGAGGTTATCACACCAGAGAACAGGTACAAGTGAAGTAGCAACAGGAAAATGCAAATCTGGAAGAAGATGTACAACCCATATAAGTTCAGCATTGGTGTTAGCTAGAGCTTTGTACTCAGCTTCTGTAGAGGACCTTGCTACAATGTGCTGTTTTTTTGCTGACCAAGATATGAGATTAGGGCCTAAAAAAATACAGTAGCCACCAGTGATCTTCTGTCAATGGCATCACCTGCCCAATCAGCATCAGAGAAGGCATTGATATGAAAAGAACCCTTGGTAAAAGGCAACCCCTGAGTTATTGTACCATTGACAAACCTCAGAATTAGTTTCACAGCAGTAAAATGACTATCATAAGGATTGTGCATATGCTGACAAACAACATTTACAGCATAGGATAACTCAGGTCTAGTGAAGGTGAGATATTGAAGAGATCCCACAAGCATTCTGTAGAATTCAGGGTTATGAAAGGGTTGATCAGGACTTGTGTGAGAAGACTTTAAAGCAGAAGGAGATGCACAAGGACTAGAACTGGTCATGCCAGCAAGTAAGAGGTATGTTGCATATTTAGTCTGAGACAACACCAAGCTAGTAGGAGCTTGAACCACTTCGATCCCTAGAAAATAGTGAAGTAAGCCTAGATCTTTAAGAGCAAAATCTGACCCAAGGCCAGTAATGATGTGATTAACTAGGTTTGAATTGTTGCCAGTTATCAAGATATCATCCACATAAACCAGTACATAGACTAAATTGTGATCTTTACTCATAACAAACAGAGAAGAATCGGCTAGGCTATTGCTGAATCCTTGTTTAATGAGGCTCTTAGAGAGCATATCATACCATGCTCTTGGAGCTTGCTTGAGACCATATAAGGCCTTATGTGATTTGCATACATGATGAAGGAATGGGGAACTGATATAACCCTGAGGTTGTTTGAGATAAACATGCTCCTGAATAATCCCATGTAGGAATGCATTGGAGACATCCAATTGTTTAACAGACCAACCAAAAGTCACTGCTAAAGAAAGCACAATTCTGATGGTTTGTTGTTTCACCACAGGGCTAAAAGTTTCAGTGTAGTCTATCCCTTCTGTTTGTTAGAAACCCTGAGCTACTAACCTAGCTTTGTAACGTGCAATACTCCCATCAGAATTCCTCTTAATCTTTAACATCAACTTACACCCAATCACTGGAGCTTGGGAAGGGGCAAGCACTAAACTCCAAGTACCTTGTTGAACAAGGGCAGAATATTCCTCTTACATGACCCTTTGCCATTCAGGAAAAACCATAGCCTCTTTGAAGGAAGAGGGCTCATGAGTAGGAGGAGAATGAACAACAAGGGAGAATGGGTGTTTAGGAACAACAATCCCATATTTGGAACGTGTAAGCATAGAGTGAATAGAAGTAGAAGGAGCATAAATGATGGGTGAAGAAGAGACAGGAGCTGTAACAGGGGAAAAAGAAGGTAAAGTAGAGGAATTAGAAGAGGTCAACATAGGAGAATCACTGAAAGAAGAACTGGAGGTAGGGACTATAGAAGGTTCAGGAGAAGGAGAAGGGACTGAGATAGGGACTGAGATAGAAGACTATTTGAACATAGGAATAGAAGATGAAGAGGGTGGTGGAGAAACAGAAACTGAAGCTGATAGTAGTTTAGGATAGGGGAAATTATTTTCCAGAAATCTAACATGTCTAGATATGTAGACTCTGTTGGTAGTGGGGTCAAGGCATCTATAACCTTTATTGGTAGCACAATAGCCCAAAAAAATATAGGGAAGAGACCTAGGAACAAGTTTAACAGGAGCTGTAACAGGGGAAAGAGAAGGTAAAGTAGAGGAATTAGAAGAGGTCAACATAGGAGAATCACTGAAAGAAGAACTGGAGGTAGGGACTATAGAAGGTTCAGGAGAAGGAGAAGGGACTGAGATAGGGACAAAGATAGAAGACTATTTGAACATAGGAATAGAAGATGAAAAGGGTGGTGGAGAGACAGAAACTGAAGCTGACAGTAGTTTAGGATAGGGGAAATCGTTTTCCAGAAATCTAACATGTCTAGATATGTAGACTCTGTTGGTAGTGGGGTCAAGGCATTTATAACCTTTAGTGGTAGCACAATAGCCCAAAAACATACAGGGAAGAGACCTAGGAACAAGTTTATTGGATGCATATGGTCTCAACAAAGGAAAACAACAACAACCAAATGGTTTGAGGAAGGTATAATCAGGAGAATTGTTATAGAGAGCATGGTAAGGAACCTGAAAATCTATAGAGGAATTAGGTAGTCTATTTATGAGATAAAGAGCAGTGGTGATGGCTTCTAGCCAGATCTTGATAGGGAGTTGTGCTTGCTGAAGAAGAGCAATGGCAGTTTCAATGATATGGCCATGCTTTCTCTCAGCCACCCCATTATGTTCAGGGGTGTGAGGACATGTGGTCTCATATGATATCCCAAAAAGAGCAAAGAAAGCTTTCATAAGGTTACTCAGGAACTCACCACCATTGTCAGATCTAATTGTTTTAATGGAATATGAGAAATGATTTGTTACAAAAGCTTTAAAAGCTTGAACACAAGAATTGACCTCAGACTTGGCATGTAATGGAAACAACCAACAGTACTTTGTATAGTCATCAACCAAGAGCAAATAATATCTAAATCCAAAAAAAGAAGAAATAGGAGAAGGCCCCCAAACATCCATATGGATTAGTTCAAAAGGAGCACTTGTGCTAGTAGTAGACAAATGAAAAGTAAGGTTGTGGCTCTTGGCCTTATTACAAGAGTAACAATCTAAATGAGTAACACTAGGGATGGAGAGATTATACTTCTTGGAAAGAATGGGAAGCAAACCAGCATGGGGATGACCAAGTTTGTTGTGCCAAACAGAAGCAGATGATGACAGATTGAGAAGAGCAGTTGCAGCTTGATTAGAAGAAGGATGGAAGGGGTAGAGTCCCTTGTGACAATTCCCTTGATGTAGGATCTGAAGAGTGGTTTTGTCTTGGATGACATAACCACAAGAATCAAAGGTGATAACACAATTGTTATCTTTAGCAAACTGGTGAACAAATAACAAATTATGGGATATTTGAGGAACATGAAGAATGTTGTTCAAATCAAAACAATGAGAAGAGGTAGAAACAAGTCCTTTACCTGACTGAGTGATTGGAATAGTTTGCCCATTGCCCAGAGCTACAGAGTTAGTGCCAGTACCTCCACTAGGGATCTGAATATGAGAAGAATCATGTGTAACATGAGATGCGGCCCCTAAATCAAAGAACCAAGGAGATGGTGCAGATTGAGATGTTTGAGTGCCATAAGGAGAAGCTATAAGTCCCGGTGTACAATCACCATAAGAAACAAAAGGATTGTAGTAGCCCATGAAGTAAACATTGCTTGTGCAGGTGGAGATATGGACTGAGCAAATGGAGAAGTCTGAGAGAATTGAGGACCACCATATGTAGTTCCTCCATAGTTAGAAAATCCACTAATTCCTTTTGATGGTGCAGTGGCTATACCATTATGATTAAAAGGCATTCTAGAGTAGTCAAAACCAGAGAAACCAACTGGTCTTGCTGGTGGTCTAAATGATAGGTTCTGTCGATGATAACAAGAGTAGGCCAAATGATTATTCTTTCCACAAATTTGACAACCTTCAGTGGATCCAGAGGCACCAGAAAACATAGGTGCAGATGGTGAAAAATTAGGCATAGAAGGGGAAGATGGTTTAGGGTATTGATTTCTGTTGAACCTTTGATTACTCATGTTGAACCTGTTGTTACCACTGAAATTATTACCATTGAAATTGGAGGGATAAAACTGTTGATATGGTTGTGCAGGGAAAGGAAACTGGAATGGAAGAGGTAAAATTGGTGGTTGTGAAGTTGGTTGTTGCTGCACATTTCCGTTGTGCACACCAGGTGTTTGGTAATTGGAAGAGCTAGGTTGAGCACTTGGTGGTTGAGCAACCAGTATTGTGGTGGCATCAGTAGAATCAACATCATTTATATGCAAGGCTTCAACTATGAGCATGGAGGAGAATGTACCAAATGACGGTGGTTCTGTACGAGTACGAATGTTTTGTTGAATGAACCATATCCAGTTTTCAAGCCATTTAAGGCATGGAAAATCAAATCCTCATCATCAACATAGTGACCAGATGCAGCCAGTTTCTGAACTATCTCCTTGATAGAGTCAAGATACTGGTCCATAGAACCAGTTTTATTCAAACTATATAGCCTCCTTTTAAGATCATGGATGTGAGATCTAGACAACAAACTGAATTTCTCCTCAAGTTTGTTCCAAAATTGATACGTGTGTTCAGATCCAACAATGTGTGGTAATATAGAGGGAGTTAGGGTTGCAATGAGACAAGAAAGTAGCATTCGATCAATCGTTGTCCAACAAGTAAATTCTAGATTACAGACCTTATTTCCAGACACATCAGTAATGTGTGATAGAGGTATATCGGTAGAATTTGTGACAAAATCAAACAAATTATTCGCTTTAAGAGCATTCTCCACTTGAGTCTTCCATGCAAAGTAATTCGAGGTTTCTAAACGAATTGTAATAAAACTCTGAAAATTCGCAATTAGAAACGAAAGAGATGAAGGTAGCAAACTTGATGAAGAACTCAAAGACGAATCTGTTGGCGTAGATTGAGAAGCCATTAGATGCTCGATTGATCTTCGTGAATTGAATTTTGTGGTTGTGAATCGATTTGGATTAGAAACCAGAATCGCGTGCTTCGTCGACTTTCGTCTCCAAAATGCTCTGATACGATAACAGAATTTCAAGTGTAACAGATTCTAGAGAGAGAAGTAGATGCAAACTCAATATATCTTCATTAATGGAAACTGATTACATAAATGAGAGATGTAAAGCACTACTTATAGTCTAACTAGCTATACATACAAGAAACTGAAAGTATCACTATAACTAACTAATAGAGTAATCAGCTAGTGGAACATTAGGTCGGTGAGTAGCTAAAACAAAATCTTGATCCTCTTGAACCCTTTGAGCTAGCACTCCTTGACCCTCTTGATCACTTTGAGTTAACATGATTGGTGGATTCCTCACCCACTGTGGTTGGAATTCTACACTCGAGAGTATAGTTAATGGTGTTCCGTTAATTGTTTGGCCTCTTTATGCATAACAAAAGATGAATACTGTTATATTAGCCAAAGATTTAGAAGTAGCATTGAAGTTAAAAGTCGGCGAACATGGAATAATTGGACGTTCTAAGATTTCAGAAGTTGTCAAGAGTCTAATGGAAGGAGAAGATGGAAATGTGGTTCGTAGCCGAATGAGACACCTAAAGGATGCTGCTACGAATTAAGGTGATGAGTAAAGATGGGGAATCGACCAAGTCACTTGCTGAATTGGCTCAAAAATGGAAGAATAAGATAAGATAATGAACTAGATTAATTGTTTTTTTCCCTCTTTCTATTTTCTAATCTTGTGTCCTACCATATGCATGGTTTTATACTACACTTGATTGCTTCTATGCTTGCTTCCTTGTATGCAAATCTTTTTTGTACAACTATCGCTTTTTCAAGATCCCTTTTATCATTCATGTTTCATTTGTCAAAGAGCAATATGTCATCAAATATGAAAATGTGCAATTACCCATGAGTTAAGTATAATTTGTATAAATAAGTTTAAGAGCAAGAACCACTGAAATCAACTAGACATGCAGTGCATCAAATAGTTACGTAATTATGGGTTCATAGAATTTTAAAATAGGGTAAATTTCAAAAACCTCCCTTATACTTTCTAACAAATACAAAAACCTCCCTTATACTTTCTGAAATTTCACTGTCCTCCCTTGCTTTCAAACTAATCGCCAGATTCCCCCTGTTGTTACTTTAAAGCTAACAGTTTTAACTTTTTGTGTGAAATTATAGTACCCTTAGTATATATCCTCCTTCCTAAAATAGGGTTAAAAAAGTTTTCCGAAAAAAACTAAACCCTTTTCCCTTTTTAAAAATACTTTTTAAACAAAAAGTGTCGGAGAGAATTTTTTTCAAAACAACTACTTTTTGAATTTTTTTTTGTTGAAAATAGTATTTTGAAGAAAAAAAGAACTAATTTCGACAAAAGACTTAAAGTAGATTTTTGAGATATGAATAGTTTTAAAAACATTTTTTGGATAGAAAACTACTTTTTCTAAAACCGTTACTGTAAAAAAATAAAAAAATTTAAAACAGTTTTTTAAACAGGCCTTTTTTTAAAAAAAATTGTTTTCAGATTTTTTGAAAAAACTATTTTCAAAACTTTATTTTTTAATATAACGGTTTTTCAAAAAGTAGATTTTTATCCAAAAAATGTTTTTAAAAATAGTTTTTCCCCTCAAAAACCTATTTTTGGCAACAAAAAAAAATTCAAAAAGTTTTTTTGGAAAAATGATTATAACAGAAAATCTATGTAGAAAGTTCTCTCCAAACATTATACAAAACACTGCACATTTTTCTATCGTAGTTGTTTCTTGTAGTCTGTAATTCGTAGGAGTGGGTTGAATCAATTAGCCAGTAGTGATAGCTCTCTGAAGTTTGTAAGCGGTAACAGTAATTAGTTCAATGAATACAGTTCTTGTTCTTTGAATTCGATTCGAACTAGAAGAATTATTTGGTGATCAAAAAAAAAAACTAGAAGAATTATTTTAATGGAAGTTATTTGTTCAAAACTTATACTCAAGTGGAATACTTTAATTCCGGATGTTTTATACAAAGATATTTGAATTGTTCCATTCCCTCTCCCCATATAACAGATTAGCAATGACAACTAACAAAAATAAATAAAAAATACTACAAAGATATTTGAATTGTTTCCGGATGTAACAGATATAGTGGTACATGTATAAGACACGCTATTTATTTGTTAATGTAATTACTAATGAGTCTCTTTTCGAGGAGGACATAGTATAGGGGTGTATACTGCAATAAGGACATAAAGTTTTCCCGTACTTCCAATAGGACAAATTGTACCCGCCTTCCAAAAATACCCCCGTTTTTAAAACTACAAATAAAAGGAGGCAACTGAACCTTCACTTTCAGTTTTCGATTTTCGAAATTCGAACCAGAGAGAGAGAGAGCGAACTCGACGTGAACCATTTTCTCTGTCATCGTCGGCATGTTCTCGGAGATCGTCGTCGTCGTACTTCCCATCGTCATTTCAGTCTTCGTCGCCACCGTCTCCGGTAAGTTAGGGTTTCGATATCGTTTTTTTTTTGTGTCTGTTCTACCGATTTGTAGTTTCGCTGTCGTGCTTCCCATCGCATTTCCCATCATCACCATTGTAGTCGATTAGTTAGGTTATGTAGCATCGACTGTATTGTTGAATCACACTACTGATTAGCGTTTTGTTTTGGTTCTCTACAACGTCATTTCAAAAACCCTAACAAGTACTTTACCTTTTGGTTATCGTTTTTGTGTTGTTAGTACTAATTTTGATTTCTGCGTTGATTTCTTAGGTTTTACTGTCTTTACCATATTTAGTTAGGGTTTTGTACTCCATTGCTTGTGAGACCCACTTTTTTGACCATTTTCTATTGCAAATATAATTAGATATGGCCCTCTGTTACTTTTTGACATTTTGTGTTCAGCAAGTCTGAGAATAGTACCATATCTATTGGTTTATAAGGAGACCCTATTGGATAAGGTTTTGTAATCCTTTGCTTACCATATTTGCAATTTTGTTTTTGCAAAATATGATTAGATATGGCTATCTGTTGCTATTTTTGATCTCCAAGTTTTAAAGACTACCATATCTGTTTAGTTTGTTCAACTTGTTTCTTGGTTTGGAATTTTTGATGTGGTTGGCAATTGGTTACCAATTTGTCCTTTTTGGTTGCATATTTCATCCAAAAAGACTACCATATCTGTTTAGATGTCACTATATGTTGGTAGGGTTGGTAGGGTTGTTGGTAGGCTTTAGTTACCAACATATTACTGTTGCATTAACACCATTTTGTATTCCATTACTTACATGTTTGGTCTATTTTTGTTCCAAATATGATTAGATATGAAAATCTGTTGCTATTTGTGATATGATTGGCCATTGTTGCAAATATGATTAGATATGGCTATCTGTTGCTATTTGTGATATGCAACTCTCAAAGACTACCATATCTGTTTAGTATGCTCAACTTGTTTTTGGCTTTGAGATTTTTGTTGTGGTTGGTCATTGCTTACCACTGATTTGTTCCATATTTCATTCGATATGTCTATCTGTTTCTATTTGTGATATGCAACTCTCAAAGACTACCATATCTATTTATTTGTTGGACATTTCATTAGATAGATATTGATATTTGTTGGCAGTGTTGTTGGTATTAGTTACATGCAAATCTGCAAGATTACCATATCTAATGATTAGATAAGGATATCTGTTACTATTTATGATCTCCAAGTCTGAAAGACCACCATATTTGTTTAACTGATTACATATGATGATGTGTTAATCCATTATTTCAGGAAATGTCAGAACAATCAAGCTAATCAACAAGTCAAGAAGGCCCAGAAAAAACAACAGAATCAACGGGTAAAAAATTGGTAACCGTAATGGAAGAACCAGTTGATGTGCCATTAGCAACAATCCTTCCAGATCCAGAATCCAAGAGCAAGCCAAGGAAGAAGAAAAAGAAACCTTCTCGTCATTCTTCTCCTGTTAAAGATGTGCAAACTTCAAAGAAGAGAGCAAGGAAGGAGAAAACGGACCAGCAAACACAGGATGTGAAAAGTCCAACGAAGAGAACCAAAAAAAATAAAGAAGAAGAGTTGACACAAGGGTCTCCGACCAAAAGAACAACAAGATCTGACAGCCAAGTACAACAAAAGGAAGTCTTACGAACTCCCAAAAAAAAGGCAGACAAGATGGCTAAGGCATCCCCATCTGTTAAAAAGTCTCGAAAACATACAAAGAAGAGGGGAAAAGGAAAGGAAAAAGAAGAAGATCAAGGGGAGGATGAAGAACAAGAAGACAAAGATGAAGAAGAGGAGGAGGAGGACGAGGTGGTGGTGGTCAGGAAAAAAAAACTAGAAAAAAACAAAGGGAAAAAG
>JAXBDA010002556.1:0-41532 GCA_036023075.1 Gaultheria prostrata
TTTAAGGTTTCAAAAATACAAAAAACCAATTTAAAAAACATAGATGAACCCGGGTTTGGCATAACGGCTTTTTTTTTTTGTCTTTATTTAAATTTGTTTTCGCATTTGTTAGTTCTGTGTCAAATTTTTGGGGATTATTGGTTCATCTTGATGAGACCAGTGGAAAAAATAAAAATTATTATTCAAATTAATAAACAATCGATTAAAGACAAAAAAAAATAAGACAAAAAATTGTTATTGTCTTATTTTTGTCTTTAATAAAAAAAAAATTGACTTTGGATTGTAATTGTTTAAGTTGTTGATTCCTCTCGTTGAGACGAACCAATAATCTACAAAAGTTTGACCCGGAATTATCAAATGAATTTTTTTTTTTGAATAAAGATGAAAAAGAAAGAAGCCAAGTAACCAAACTAAGTCTAGTGCAAACATACAGTAAAGAGCATAATTTAAATTTGTGACATTGAATTTACATCTGTTTGCTAGATTACCGAGAATTGATGACATCAATGATCATTTTTTTTTTTTGTCATTCGATATACATCTGGTGGGTTAGCGGGGGAGTTAGTTCAGAGGGGGTCTAGAAGATATCCAACCTAAACCCCAAACGCCTCTGCCGAGGCTCGAACCCTGGTCTCCCTTGTATGAGAACCAGGAAATAACCGCTAGGCTACAAGCCCTTGGTTGTATCAAATGATCTTCAGTTATTAATTTCCTTACTATCCCTAAAACACTTGTTCCTAATCAGCTAAATTAGTGCCCATATTTATTTTCCCACAACAGTTGTACTCTCGGTGCCAAAATTAATATAGTGCAAGGAATATGCAATTGAAGTTATACTTCTAAATAACAATGATTTCCCTCTAAAAAAATTATTTGATCCTAAAAAATTAAAAGAGATCTTGCCGTGAAAGACTCTAGGCTTGGTCCTTTTTGCACATCCACTTATAAAATGTCAATTACAACACAAGAAAATATGTTGTCAATGAAAAATCTGAAAATTTGGATTATTTTTTTCAAATGAAAAATCTGAAAATTTGGATTATTGTTTTTCAAGACCAAGAGACCCACATTTTCCATATCCAACTTTCTTTCGCTGTCAAATTAAAGGCCGTGTTGTGCTTGGTTGCCACCGCAGCAATTTGAGAGATTGATTTTTTCGGGTCTAATTTTTATCACTTCAAGTTTCAATAAGAAATTGGAAAAAAACAAAAGAAATATTTTTATTATAATTGTCAAGAAGTAAAATTTTATAAAGCCCCAAACAAGTCAATTATTTTGGCTTTGATATGGTTTTAGTTCATACAACTCTTCATTGACAAAAGGAAAAAAATAAGAAAAATGGCAACAAAAAAAAAAATACAGATATGAGAAGCCTAGTTTTAAAGCTGATTCATTCCAAAAAAATGGAAGTGACGAGGTGTAATAATTATGTGCAATTTGTTTCCTTTGTCATGAGGGTATTTTTGTACTTTTCTCCCTAATTTTAACGCCATCCTTTGAAACTTAACGGCAGGGGGGTCCTTTTTGCCATGTCAGAAAAGGAGGGGAGGACAGTGTCATTTCAGAAACCTCAGGGGAGGTATCTATTTGTGTCAGAAACCTCAGGGGAGGTTACTGAAATTTGCCCAAAAATAAATTACTCAGAAAAGAGGATCTGTATATGCGATATATTTGACCTAGAAATATAGCATCACCAATAATAAAATGAGATTGACCTACAAGTCCAGAGACGGCATCTCCATAATTTCTGCCCAAAGATTTAGGGTGGATTTCACTTACACCCCTGAAATTTACTTAATTTATGTATAGATTTTCCCTGAACCTATAAAAATAACCCTCTCCCCTTTGAATTTCCCATTCACATTTCGATCACCCTCATGCCTCCGTTTACATTAACGGAGTAAGCTAAGGGTTGAGCAATTACATTGTTGTGCCCAGTTGTATATTTCTTCCAAGTTAAAGCAACCCATCTCTCTTGCTTTATATAACTTATTACTCCATATGCATGCACATGTAGTATTAGGGCATCTCCAATACTGTGGTTAAGCTCTGATTTGTGTAAGAAATAAGGTTAGGTAGTTAACATTTGCTCTTTGTTTGCACCTAGTAGTATGAATAGGATAGAGTTAGGGTCAGAAAAAATGGTGGCAGAAATAGGCAAGTGTATAACTGTGATAGTACAATTAATGCTTCTTCAAATGGGGTCCACAAGTAAAAAAATAGTAGAAAATAAAAGGGGGAAGAGAGAAAGAGAGGACATGGCAAAAGTAAGAGAGAGAGAGAGCAAGAGGAAATGGAAGGGGTGAGAAAAGGTACAAATCTGGGGTCCAACTTTAGTTATATATATATATATATATGTGTGTGTGTGTGTGTGTGTGTGTGTGTGTGTGTACTTTTTTAATATTTTAACAACACTCTAACAACACCACTGCAACACTTCTTACATTAACAACACATTGTGTCATAACTACACACAAATGAGACCCATTTTTTACACTTTTGTGTCATATAACAACACATTTTTAACTCCACGACTGGAGATGCCCTTAATCCACATGTAACTTGCAAATCTATAATATACCGGAGAGTTGTTTCGAAAGATGTCTCTCTCACAACTATCCTCTATAGCGCATTGGAGGTTGAGATTGAATTTTAAAGTTGAGTTCCAATTGATCCAAGGGTTTTCATTAATTACGTTCAAAATTCAAATTGTGGGTCTATTTGCATCCTGTTTTCGACTCCATACAGCCCGGGCAAATTAAATACCAAAATGTTCCTCACAAAAAGACCATTTAGCCCCTCCAATTACTTCATACCAACCCATACCACAAAACTTTTTTCTATTCTTACTATATATCAACTCACTCCACTTCTTTCCCAACCTCCCTTCTTCTTCCTCCTCCTTTCTATTTCGTCTTCTTCTAGGTCAGTCTTCCACTCCAAAGAAACCCATACATTCCTCTCATTCTCCTCGTCTGTCCCTCATCTCTCATCCCTCTCAATGGAAAACCTTGTTCAATCAATGGAAGGATATTCTCCCTCACTAGACATGGAAGAAGAGCTCCGGAGAGTAATGGAGCAACTTAAAACTCCAACTCCACCAATGGAGATAGAAATGGAGAACACCCAAGTGTTAGAGGAAAGCATGGAAGTGGAGAGCGAGGTTGGCATCCCGGACATGAAGATTTTCGACAAAAAAATTACCCAAAATGTAACCCATTGCTTTTTCGATTTGTCTGCCACTGATCGTTTGAAATGGTTACACAGTCCTGAAAATCGTAACAAATTTCGGTAGTTAATATCCGAACTTTGTCAATCCATAGAGCATACAGTTGCAACGGTAGTTAATATTTGAAATGAGAATCTTAATTCGGTAGTTTGTATCCAAATATTTTATTCCTTTACGGTAGTTAATATTCGTACTTAGTCAATTCCAGAGAGCACACAGTTGTAACGGTAATTAATATCCGATTTGGGGATCTTTACGCGGTAGTTAATATTCGAAATTGGGTACAATTTTCGACAGTTAATATCCGAACTTTGTCTATCAAGCGGGGAGGTCGCCAGAAAGTAAGTGATCGAAATATGAAGGGTCGGACTGGAGAGGGGAAGTCGGTGGTGGTGGTGATGGAGGTACCGTGATGATAGAGGGAGGAGGGAAGAACAAATTTTGGGAGAAAATAAAGTGTAAATGGTAGTTTTGGAACTTAGCCGGGCTACATGAAGCAAATATAGA
Source organism: Gaultheria prostrata (assembly GCA_036023075.1). Classification (NCBI taxonomy): domain Eukaryota; kingdom Viridiplantae; phylum Streptophyta; class Magnoliopsida; order Ericales; family Ericaceae; genus Gaultheria; species Gaultheria prostrata. Next base: position 3,737 of record JAXBDA010002556.1, read on the forward strand.
GTTTTGACACCTCCCCCCGGGTTGTATTTAGCAAACGGGCTGTATGAAGTCCAAACCGGGATGCAAATAGACCCACCAATTCAAAACTAAATGTTGATGTTTCCTCTTTTATGACTGAGATTGCCACAAAGTTAATCTAAAGGGTGAGATGAAATATGAAAGATTGAGAAGGATCTTTTCTCATCTCAAATCATTTCTTACAACCACGTCGCCACCGCACAGGTTTCTCTCTCTCTGGAATTAAAGTACCTTTGTTCGAAATCTGTAGCTTTTGCCTCTTATATAAAGTAGGTTTTTTCTTGCTCCAGTCCATCACTTTTCAGATTCTTGATATAACCAAAAGTATATAGTTTCATTCGTTCATAAGTTTTTTACCAAAAGTTTTGAATTTCGTCTTTTAAATCTATTCTTCCTTCTGTATGTAGCCATTAACTTTTCCATTCCCGATGAAGGTCACCCTTGCACTAAGACATCACTCTTACTGCATGTGTGAGAAATAAACAAACAATTGATTACACCTACCCATTATAGTTACAGTTCGTACAGCTTCAGTCATGAATTAGTTTAAGATCGTTTCATGTTAGGATATATTTAATTGTTTTTTTTTTTTAAGATAGTGGGAGATTGAATTAGCCGGAATACTCGATGATGGAAGTAGTGTGAGTAGTATTATATGGTTGGTCAAGGTTCTAAGTGAATTTCGTCAGTAAGCGCCTTTAGGCACAGGCAATCTGCTAATGCTCTCTCTACATATTACTGGACCCTTCGTCAATTGGTTGTTACATCTATTTGACTCTTTATCAATTACAAAACATATATATTTGCCCAATTATCACCATCAACTTTCATTCAAGTGAGTATAATTAAAGAACCTTAACCCTAACAAAAAAGATTAGCCAATGAAAAGTAGGTATAATGCTAGGGTTTGGGAAAAAATGCTAGTGATTATTCTTAATTTGTTGGTAATTAATCCTTTCGCAGTTCAAAACATCGTTGGCCCTAGTCATTTCCAATAAAAATTGGATATCATATATAGTTGCATTCTAAAATAATTTAACTGTTTAACCGAATTTTTGTCGAAACACTTCATGACAAGTGGAGAGTTAAGAGTAACAAATGTTTTGCACGGTAGACAACGTTATGCGCATTTTATTTTACACTACTAGTGCATGGGTAGAAAACACATTTGTACTTCCTCCAATTGTATTTTATGATTAAGTTACGTAATTTATGCACAAATATTTTTCATTTGACCTATATAAAAGAAGAGCCATGCTTGAGATCAGAGACTTCGAAGAATCATTCTATATGGATTGGCTAAGTTCTACACTTGATAAAATCAAAATTTGATAAAATTTTGATTTTATCAATTATCAAGTGAGGAAGATTTTTAATAAAATCAAGATTTAATAAAATCAAGTGGAGAACTTAGCCAATTATAAAATAACAAGGGATAAAAGATGACAAGAGAATATTAAAGATGCTTTCCATGCTATTTATAAAATTGTTTTGAAAAGTAAGACAGTTGAAAGCAGATGAATAATGTAACCATCAGATCAATCCAACTTCTCTATGACTATTTGATCCGCGGTTCAAAAGTAAACGGCTGAGCTCACTTTTTCATTGAATAGAGAAAAAGATATGATATACATACGCACATCAAAACAGGATGAGATACGTACACGTTCAGTGTTTTTCGGAATACTTATGTATAATATACGATCCAATCGTGATCTCGTATCACACATTTGGTTGGATAGTATTGTGAAACTTCATCCCACTATCGAGGACATAGATAAAATTTCAAAGTTGGGTGGCGGCCAACATTAGATTTTTTTTTATCATATATGAAGGTATGTGGTAAAAAAAACATTACCAAAACCTTATTTTACATATTTCTTATCAACTTGTACAATTACAAAACATAAACATATAATTGTAGATGAATGTTTTTTTGGTAAACCAGAAACAATTGTAGAGGCATATAATCATATACAACCATGCCCATTTCAAATGACAAAGGTTAAACCTAGTGTTATATAGTACATGTGACTTTTTAAAGAAAAAACTACTATGATTCTACTGATCAAAAACTACTACGATTCTAAAGAAATTTTAAAATTAGGTAGGACGGTAGCACATACTCGTCCGGACCTGGGGTGCTGGTTAGCGCTCCTGGAGAGCGGCTCTGGTGAGCGCATCTAAGCCGTCCATCAATCGACAGTCCGAATTTTTTCATGGATATATTTTGGACTCTTTCATGGAAAAAAGTCTAAAATATTTTTGGACTCTTTCATGGAAAAATCTGGGCCGTGCAAAATACTTTTAAACGCCCCCGGAGACTGCAGAGTGCTTACAACACAAACCATCTGAATTTTACTGCTAGTATTTTTGCTTTAACTGTTCCAAATTATATTAAACTGTCTTTTAATATAAAAAATTACTACTTATTTGAGTCATATTGGGCCACTACCTAAATTGGTCCCCACACAATTATAAAATAAATGTTGGTTAAAGGCACATATATTGCTTTCATTCTTTTCTTTTCTTTGTTTTTACCTGGCCTTGCTTCAATTTTCAAAAAGAATAAAAACATGGGATTGCTGCATTCTGTGGTTCAGCAATTAGGCAAAGTGTTGACTAATTTACCTCCCGATTTTTTTCTTCTGTGAAAAGAATTGGTCAGATGACTTTTTATTCTTCTCTTTTTTGGGGGAACAGATCAGAAACCTTTTATTCCGATTGCATAAAAATATACAAAATACATGGAATAATTAATTAATATTTGGTACGACAAAAGAGGGTGGTGGAGAGAATCTCAACATACCCACTTCTTGTGCAATTTTTCAATACCCGTCCATTTTGGCTTTGGACTGTCCGGATTTGGGGAGAGAAAAAGAAGAGAGAAAGACGAGAAAGAGGAGAGATGGTGTTTTAATTTCGGCCGTCCAATACACTTTTAAACGGCTTGGATATAACGTTTGGATACCACATGGGCTCGGTCACGTGGTACCCAATAGGTACCCAAAAAATTTCCCACTTCTTCAACAAAATCCCCAAAAAAGATGTAAATGAGAAGATAGACCCCAGATGTGGACAAACCCACTGTCCCGTCTCATGTAAGTTTGTTCCTTCTTTAGATTTTCTCCTCTCTCTCTCTCTCTCTCTCTCTCTCTCTCTCTCAAAACTGGTCCCAGCTAGGAAACAGATCCAAAAAATCTCCATTTTCTCATGTGAAGATCCAAGCTTTTTCATGGCCTTTCAGAAAAAACAGATTTTGTTCTTTGAGCTTCTCAAGGCTATTTTCTCTGTGTAATGGATCAGAGGATTATGTGTAATGGATCAGAGGATTTTTGTGACTGCTCTTGTTTGGTTGTGAGAAGAGTTGTATGAGTAAATTCCTTTTGGGTTTTTGAAGAGGAGGTTAAAGGACTGTGTTTCAGGTACCTTTTTCAAATTCCTTCCAACAATTGATGGTAGATTTTCCTTTTTTCTTTCAATGTTTGTTTTGTCTATTTGTTCGGATTATCTGGGTTTTGTGTTTCTTGGAATTTTTAACGTTTTGTGTTTGACGAGTTCAATGATTGGATCTGGACATTGTGTTTAGAGCTTCAGTTTATTTTGTTTTCCTCTTTGATTTTATTTTTTGGCCATTAATTTTCTCTTTGAGATTCCTTTTTTCTTCCCCTGATAGTCTCGTTGATGGTTTCTGATTTTTCTACTCTCTCCTGGTCTACTTTAGTGTGGATTTGATTGCTGTGAAATCCCATCTTTTGTTGCATCTGATTCTATTGTCATCTTTTTGCGTCTTAGCTCTACTGTATCAAGAATGTTCTGGTGGCTAGATAACATTTTCAACTGTGAAAATCTCCCAAATTCAACCTTTATTTCCGAATCTCTGGGTTACTCCTACATTTTTGGGTCATTTTTTTTTAATATATGTCAGAAAATATATTCCAAATGTTGCAATTAATTCTCAAGTTACCCCCCAAAAATTCCATAATTCCCCTTCCTCTTTTCTGAGTGCGCATTTTTTTTGTCTTTCTAATCGAGTCTTTTAGTTCTCTGACATATTTGTTCTTTTTTTTCCAAATTCTGCTATTTTTGTTGAGGAATTATTACTTAACTAAATTCTGATGTAGAACATGAATATGGATTCTTATTTGTTTTAATTGCGCAATTCCCTGGTGCTTGTTGTCATGACTTATGAGCCCTACCCGGTAGAAATGTGCTTGAATACTCAAGACATCATGGAGTTTCAGCCCTCTTTAGGTGCTTTTTTCTTTTCAATTCCATTCGTGGCATAATTATAGCAATCAAACAATGTTCTTTTTGAGTTTCTGACCCCATGAAAGATATCTCCAAGTCCCCATTTTGTTTTCTGTTTATGTATGTGTGTTTGCGCATCAGGAAGACCGTCTTTGATCTATATTAACCTCGTTTGGCTACAGACCTGAATTTAGTTTGTCTTTTTGAGATAGGCTTGCACTTTATGTTGTTGAGTAGTTAAAGGCGAGAACTGAAGTATGCCAATTGGTTGTCTAATTTTATCAAATGTGAGCTTCTTCTTCTCCAAAAACCTCAAAAATTAGATGATCCAAGTGTCTATTTTTCGATACATTTCATAATTATGAATCGGCTTGGAAAAAGATATCATGCCACTGTTGATTTGGAGACTGGGGTAGTTAATTTTGACTCAAATGGATTATTCATTTAATGCCCATTGCATGTATTTTGATCAGCCTTAATAGATTTCTCACAACTTCCTACGTACCTTAATGCAAAGCATGATTCAGGATAAGCTAGCTGATAATGTTTTACCAAGTTAAGGATGTACTTTTGGCTCTTCATTATTCCCCAGAATCTCCCTATTGATTCCTAGAAGTTCGAAGTTTCCTAATGAAGAAAAGTGCGTCCATTCAGATGTATTGTGTGCTCAAATTATGTAATCAGATGCATATCTTCTAGTGAATCCTTCTCTATATGGGACTAAGACTGCTTACTTCCAAATTGTTGCTCAACCGTCTGCCCGTTTTTTCATTTTTCGTGATTTTCAGGTTTTGGAGCAAGTATGCAGTGCGCAAGCTTTCTCCCTGGATTCTACTCCAGTAGAGATCTAACTGTAGGTGATAATGGTGGTGCATGGGCCCTGTATAATACTGAGAAAACATTGAATAATACACATTCCCTCAATGTGTTCTCGCCACTGCCGACTAAAGACCAATTTTCAGTTTATGAAAAGGAAGTACTGCGGCATACAATACTGCAGCATGAGTCCATATTTAGAGATCAGGTACGTTCTTTCCATCTTTTCAAATGGTTGGCTACACTGAAATCATTGAAATGGAACTAAGGAGAAAATACTAGAGGCTTTTGTCAAATGCAATGGCGAACAAAATGGTCTAACACATTTATGTCCTTCTGTTGATTTAGATAGAATACTTGTTTGGGTGGATGAGTTTTTTAGTAGAATAGTTGTATTTTGGCTTTGCTAATGCTAGGTGCATTTGGTACCTCATCACCGATGACTATCAAGACTAAATATTCCATTATCTTTTGAATCTTGTGAAGAGTTATCGTCCTTGTGCTTATAGTTTAGGGGTGGAAACAGTTCCCAAAAAAGGAAAAGAAAGAGGAATGCTGCTTTAAAGAAGCATTGTACTTAATCCAGAAGTTATAATGGGAAAATTTTCCGATGGATGATGCTCCATGCACTTTTCTGATCTTAAGTCTGGAAAAGATAATGAAAATGTGCATCATTTGGCCTTGTTTGGTAACACTTTTACTTTCAGTTTATTGTTTTTATTTTCAGAATTTTTAAAATTTAAGGAAGGAATCTTGTTCGGTGCACTACTTCCACTTCCAAATTCTATTTTTGAAATTTGTGAGAGTGGAAAAACTCCACTTTCACTTTTTCAAAAAAAAACCAAAACAGGCTGCCAAAACACGCACTGTAGCGTGCGCTACAGTGCCCAACACCTTACCCAGCATTGGCGCTGGTTCGAAACCTGGGAGGAGCGTTTTTGAGGAGACCTGTTTTGTTATATCGTCTCTCTTCCCTTTTCTTTTCCCCCTCAATTTCTGGCGGACAAGTTGATGGCTCCTTTGCGTATCCGAAAGATAAAAGTCAACCCTTTTGAGCTTCAATTGGACTTTGCTAACTCGGATATCTCATTCCTTTTCTGTTCTCATGCAAGTATGTTTGTTAGAACATACTGCAATTTTCCATAAACACCTTTGTATGGGTTTTTTATTCTTCCCCTATTTGCTTCTCCGTGCTATCTTTGCCATATTTCTTGCTCAATCTATCACCAATAACATGGATCTCAACCCAGCTACATCAACAATCAACGAGATCCACCATGATGGGGAATGTCATCTGGGTTTGGGATTTGAAGCAGCAATTGACGACTAATTTTGGGTGTTTCTGGGTGTGATAAGCAGCGTCTGACGGCGATCTGGCCGGACGACCTGCTCCTTTGTTTGTCTCAGTATTGGTGGTGGTTGAAGGGAAGAAATCGATCCTGTTCTTCTTCCTTTTCTCTCCAGTGATATACATCTTACACATGTATCTATGTATAATATGTATAAAAAGAATATATTTTAATGTATAAAAAAAATATACTTTTTGCTAATATTTTACCAAATCTGTTGGGGTTGCTCTAATATGTTATCCACAAACTTGATCCGATTTGTAGTGGTGATATTTATAAATAAAACAAACAAACAAAAAATTACATTTTTCCTCGTGTCCATTTTTTGTCAGTATTTTGTTCGATATTGGGCGAATCTTGATATTCACAGTTCACACCCCAAAATGATGAAAAATAGACTAATCTGTAAAACCTGACTTTCTTTATTTTTTTAAAAACAGGTTGACACAAACATGTTTTTAATTTTTACTTCTTTTTAGAGAAAGCTGAAATTGGTGTTCAGCAATTAGAAAATAGAAAACAGAAAACAGAAAACAAGAAGTGTTACCAAACAAGGCCTTACCTTAAGAATGCAAATTTCCTCATTCAAACTCATTCCCTCCCATACAATTGATATGTTGTGGTACTTGTTATGGTTCTCAAATACCTGGATGCATTTACATATTTATTTTTCTATTTTAGGTCCGGGCACTCCACCAGCTTTACAGAAGACAAAGGGAGTTGATGGATGACATCAAGAGGAGAATACTATCTCAGCAAAACATACAGTGTCAGTCCACCTCTTTTTTGCCTAACATTTCATCCCAGGCTGCCCACCGAACCTGCCAAATCTCCAGCTTACCCTGGGTAAACCCTACTGCTAGCAGATTGTCCGTTTCAAGTGCTGAAAACTTCCGGTCAACTTCAAGCTTTTCTGGGTTGTCGGGTTCCAAATGCGAAAAGCCGAAGAAGAAAATGTTTGACCTCGAACTTCCAGCTGAGGAGTACATTGATAGCGAAGAGGAGGATCAATTTGGAACCAAAAAAGTTTCTAAAGTGTCTGAGGTGCCTCCTTATCCGACAAAGATTATTCAAGAGGTTTCTCAGAAAAGTGATTTAGAACTGTTTCCTTGGGGTGATCCCTCGTCTAGAAGAACTTATGATTTGGCTGACTTGAATGAACCCCTTGAGTTTGAGGATGCAGTAGCAACAAGTTCAATGGACTTGAATATGCCTCCTGGCAGTTTACTCAACTCGGAAATCGCTCAACCAAATGTTAGGACTGAAGATGGAGTAAAGAAGCTTGAAGATTTAGGAGTGTTGCCTGCGCCCATAGGTAAAATGCAAGACTTCAGTAACAAACCAAACAAGCAGGCAGAAAATTCATCCCACAAAGATTCGGTCTTTTCACAGGCTTTTTCAACAGCTATCTGTGATCCTGAGCCGAAGAGGTTTAAGGCTAGTGATGCTTCCGATGCTAAGGACAATGTATACATGGAGACTATAGCTGAAAGCATGATTTCGGAGGTTGCAAATCAAATAGACTTGAACTGCTGTATAAATGAAGAGGAATCTTCACCAAAACTCTCTGTTCCTGTGGTCACCAAAACAGTGGCAGAAATAGAATTGGAAGCCCCTGTTAGTCCGGAAAACAAGGAGTGCTCTCCCCCTAGAGGAGAATCGGAGGAAAACCCCCTTGAGACACCCATCAAGTTGTCAAAGCAGGAAGAAGACGGGGACAACCAAAACGATGAACTTGTCAGGATGGCAGCGGAGGCTATAGTCTTGATTTCCACACCTGGGTTTCCAAAGCTCTTTTCAGAAAACAATGTTTGTGAGACATTGGAAGGTTCTCCTAATGACTCCCTTCATTGGTTTGCCGAGGTTGTTACTTCTTTTGCAGGCAATCTTGAAAATGAGATGGGTGTGGTTTTAGGACAGGAGTTTTCGTCTGATGGGAGTGATTACTTTGAAGCCATGACATTAGAGCTTACGGAGACAAGGGCGGAAGAGTATTGGTGTCAGAGTAGTGTTCAAAAAGAGGAAGAAACAAGTGGGAGTTTATCAGCAAGTAGGCCAAGGAGAGGGCGAATGAGGGGTAAGCAGAGAAGGAACTTTCAAACGGAGGTACTACCTTCCCTTTCCTCTCTCTCTAGGCATGAAGTAACCGAGGATCTTCAAATGATTGGGGGGATGATGGAATCTGCCGGTTTTCTAGCAGGAACAAGTCCCGGAAAGAGAAATGGTGGTAGAAATGCATGTTCAAGAGCAAGGAGACGTTCCAATAATTTGCTTTGCAATGGAATCGAAAACACGGTATGCTCACCGTTGAAGCAGCAAAACATTGATGGTTGTTTTGCTTTGGAGGAAAGAAGCCTGAAAGGTTGGGGGAAGGTAAATAGGCGGCGGAGGGGGCCAAGAATTCCGGCTACTGGTACCCCGCTTGTATTCGGCTAAGGGTATTAGTAAGTGATTTTTTAGGGGAGATGAGTTTTGGTTTCAGTACAAGATGGTCATCTCAAAGGAGAGCTTGGATTCATGGCCCTGGTGTGGGTTCATTTATGAGACATGGGATTTGTTTGTACATGTCATTTGACTCATTTGAGGTCAAAATTAAGTTCGGCCCTTTTTTTAATGGTAGTTTCTGAAACAAATGAGTAGGGGACCAACTCCCCTCAAGACTTCCGCTCTACCATACTCTCAAGACTTCAGTTTGTGGGCCTTAAGGCCTACAAATGTGATTCAAATCCTTCATCTTGTGAACCCATTGAGAATGACATATTTATAAAAAAAATAACTTGATACGGGGATTTTGCTGAAAGCTAAAAATGTTAAATAGGGATTTCGAGATAGGTCATTTCCTCGCATATTTAACTATTGTAGCCCTTTTAACCCATTTAACACGTTTAGCACGCTTTGCGAAACTCAGTCTAGGTATCAAGAGAAATACTACTCGTCTTGTTTCACAAATCGACGATTAGTTTAAAATTATTTTTTATGTTCACAGCAACGGGGTTTTGAAGGTAGGTTTTGGGGAATCTCTCAAGACTAATCGACGATTAGTTTAAAATTATTTTTTATGTTCACAGCAACGGGGTTTTGAAGGTAGGTTTTGGGGAATCTCTCAAGACTAATGTAAGCCGCAGGACACCACCCTACTAACTAGTGTTGGAGCTCGAAAGAACAAGTAATTTTTTACAATCTTGGATGGAGAGATTTTGTGAGGAAAAAAAAAAAAATCAAGGGGTATGATTTTTAGCCAAATCACTTATTTGAATTGAGTATTTTGATGAGAATTGGAGCAAAAAGTACAAAAATGAAATGTTATGAGTCTTGACTTGCCATTCGCCCCTTCCCCTTTCTCATCCAAAATGGCCCCCCTTTTTCTTCTCACCATTCAAAGGATAAAAGGGAATTAAATTTTCAAACCAATATTGAACCACCAATATCGAACCACCAAAATTGAACAACTTGGCTCTTTATGCAACACTTTGCCATCATCTAGGAGGCATATCAGCATCAAGCATGGCTAGGACTGACTTTATCTTTTTCCTTTTACTTTGCTTTATTACAGGAACAACATATATATTTCTCCTTGCCAAAAGAGAAATACTCCCTTTGAAAATAAGCCCCTTCTGGAATTTCAACTAAATAAAGGAAAATAATCATTGTACTTTTAAATATTTATTTTTCTCATTTTACCCTTCAATCATTATATTTTTTTACCTTTTTAGTACTACTAATTTCAAATGGAATGGTAAAAGAGAAAATTCAATAAATATCATCCAATTATTTAGTTATTCTGAGACAATTTTTTTGGGACAGCAAAAAGTGCTAACTGAGACTATAAAATTGTGACGGAGGAAGTATATATTATGTTTATGAAACATATCGATATTCAGCATATTATGTACTCAATGTATCTCCAATGTGTCCATATTGAAAAAATAATTGGTTATGTTCGGTTTGGTTTTGAATTTGGGATCCGGGTTTCGAGTGGAGAGAGAAATTAGAGTAATAATTGAAAATATGAATAATGATTGGAGAGATAGAGAGAGAGAGAGAAAAAAAAATAAAAATTAAAAATAAGGGTGATGATGAGAGGGAAATAAATATAATAATTTAGTAATAATTTCAAATTTGGGTCTTGAGAGCCAAACCGAACAAGACAGTTAACATGTTCTGGTATGGTCTCTAGCTGTGTCCAAGTCCTCGACGATTTCTAGAGTCGTGTATATATATATGTTTAATTATTCAAACTTCATAGAGTAGCTCTCTGTTACCAGGAAATGGTTCCAAGAACATGAAGAGATTTCTCCTACAAGCCTCAACCAATACTTACCAATGGACAAGATACTTGCCCAATCGTACCCATTCAATCTCAGCCCTCGCCGACAATCCTGCAACTCAAACTGCAGAATTAACCCACATCCATTTGATGTGTTTGCTCACAAATCACCACCACATAAACCAAGTCCTCACCCAAATCATCATCAGCAGCATACCCATTAACCAAATCTCTTTCATGAAACTTATAGACAGCTCCGTATTGTCAAATGGGTTTGCTCCCTCTGCCCTTCTCTTTACACAGTTCCAAGATTTTATAGATTCTGAGCTATGTAATCATCTCATAAGAAGTTACACACAGTTGAATAAGCATTTACATGCTGTTTTTGTGTATACCCACATGCGTAAAGCTGGCATTTTCCCTGATTGTTCGACTTTTCCGGCTGTTCTCAAGTCGGTTGCTCAGTTGTGCCTTCGGGACATTGGGAAATTAGTACATTGTTGTGTGGTCAAAATGGGTTTTGCATCAGAAATATATACAAACACTGCTCTTGTTAGTATGTACTGCACTTGTGTACTTCCCCGTGAAGGCCATCGGGTGTTTGATGAAATGCCTGAGAGAAATGTAGTTTCGTGGAATGCATTGATAACTGGTTATACCCACAACAGGAAATTCGGGGAAGCCATCGAGGTATTTCGAGATATGCAGACTGCTGGGGCTGAACCGAGTGAGGTCACCATGGTTGGAGTTCTATCAGCTTGTGCCCATTTGGGTGCACTAAATCAAGGAAAATGGATTCATGACTATATCGTTCGTAATAGACTGCGATTGAATGTGTTTGTTGGTACTGCTCTTATAGACATGTATGGTAAGTGCGGAGTGGTTGATGAGGCAGAGAAGGTTTTCGGTGTGATGAGAGTGAAGAATGTCTATACTTGGAATGTTCTAATTTCTGGGTTTGCCATGAATGGACTAGGCGAGGCTGCTTTGCAGGCTTTTGATATGATGATCCTGGAAAATTTTAGGCCTAGTGAAGTTAGCTTTTTGGGTATTTTGTGTGCTTGTTGTCACCAAGGCCTTGTTGAAGTAGGTAGGAGGCATTTCATAAGCATGAAAGAAGAGTACGGTTTGAAACCAAGAATTGAGCACTATGGATGTATGGTTGATCTTCTTGGTCGAGCGGGACATCTAGATGAAGCTCGGGACCTAATCCATACAATGAACATGAAACCAGATCCCATCATTTGGAGGGCTTTGTTGGGTGCTTGTCGAATCCATGGAAATACTCAATTGGGGGAGTTTGCAATCAGAAACCTCATTGAGCTAGAGCCGAACAATGGGGCGAATTATGTGTTGCTATCAAATCTATATGCTAGAGACCGTAAGTGGATTCAAGTTGGAGAAGTGAGGTTGATGATGAATCATAGAGGCATTATAAAGGTCCCTGGTTGCAGTTCCATTGAAATAGAAAATGTGGTTTACGAGTTTGTGGTATCGAATCTTATGGAAAAAGGATATGAGGAGCTCTATAAGATGTTGGCTGATGTGAAAAAGGAATTGAAAGTGGCTGGTTATGCAGAATATACTGACATGGTTTCTTATGATATTGAAGAAGAAGAGAAGGAAACTACTTTGATGTATCACAGTGAGAAGCTTGCACTTGCATTTGGGCTTCTAAAATCATCACCTGATATGACTCTAAGGATAGTGAAGAATCTGAGGATTTGTCAGGACTGCCATCAGTTTTTCAAGCTTGTTTCATTGTTGTATAGAAGGGACATTGCCGTTAGGGACGGAAACCGGTTCCACCATTTCAGTGGCGGAGCTTGTTCTTGCAAAGATTATTGGTGATAGTGATACATTGACTTTGTTCGAATGTTTTTGTCATGGTTGTTCTTGCTCCTAGTTTTCAAAATGATGGGGAGCAAATTTTTAGTTACATTCTTGTCAGACCGCAACTCATTGATGACTTTCTCATAAGCAAGGATATGATATGGACATGGGACACGGACACAACATTGGCGCAAACGCGTCATTTTTAGAAACCCATCTTATTTATGCACCCAATGTTTTACTGTTTGCACTCATCTTTTTACTATATGCACTCTTCTTTCCCACCATTTGTGTTTCAAGGGGTGCAAATAATGAAAAGGGGATTCCGATTAGAAAATTTGTAAAGACCCGGAAATTTGTGTAAAAGTTTTTCGAATAAAGTTTGAAACTTTGAAGAATTTAGTTTGAACGTTTGTGTGTGGGTGAATGTGGAAAAATGTTTAGTTTTGCACTTTGTTGTAACACATTCATGAAATTAGGGGTGTGGGGCGTAATTAGGGTTTCTTTTCTTTTTTTGCACTATTAGAAAATTTCATATCGAAATTCCTTGAAACGAAGTCTGGAAAAATCATGCACCAAGCTATGCTATGTTTCACTGTTCTGCAGAATCCGGGTTATGTGGTATTTGGTTTTTGGTGTGTTAGACCCGGTAGATCATCTCCTGATTTTCTGAAATTTTTATGTAAGGTACATATATGAGTATAACAGGTTGTGTCCAAAAATTAGAGCAAAATATGAAGAAGTTATTTCTAAACAATTCTTGCACTAAACTGCGTTTTGGAAATCTGGAAATCGGGGCAGATTGTAGGGGACTACGTATCCTGTTAATTTCGTGATGGTTAACAAGTTTAATTGTTATGGGTCCTCATGGGTATTAAACATTGATAAGTTAGCTATGTTTTAGTGTTGGAATCACTGGAAAAGAATGAGTATGCGATTTTTAGTGGATTTTTGAACACTAGGTTGTTCTGTTGTTAATTTTGCTCACAGCTGGATTTCACCAAAATTATTTCGGTTACCTGGACAGCTCGGAAAGTTTTGATATTTTTACTGTGGGTTTATTATTGAGTCTACTATATCGTGTAAAATTTTCAGAGAGAGATTCCAAGTACAAAAAATATAAGAAATGTTTTATCGGACTGCGATAGTTAATTTGCAGTGCTGACAGCATTGTCGCATCTTACGGGAACGACTATAATTTTGTCTAGAAAGCTTGAAATTTCAATCCGCCTTTTGATTCGGAAACTAGACTCGCATACCTTCGAAAATGTGTTAGGGTTGTACCTTAGTTTCTTCTAGAAAGTAGCAGTTTTTTTATGTGAAGTTGATGTTGATTGAGATAACTCGTGGAATACATATTGGACACGCGCGTACGCGTAGTCGTTTGACACTTTTGATAAAATTGCGATGTTCGGGCGAAATGAAATCTTTTGAAAGAGCTTTTCAACTAAACGTGCTTTGATGGATAAATTATTAGTATTACCAGTATAGCTGGCCATGGGTGCACGGAGCCCGCGAAATCCGGCAGGGGTGCACAGAGCCCGCGAAATCCGGCAGGGGGATGTGTTCCCTATTAAAACAAGTGGTCGTCTTTTGTGAAAATTTCTTTTGAAAATGAAATATTTTGTGAAGGACACGGTATTTCAGTGGAAATTGGATACACGGTATTAAGGTATTGATTATGAGTAAAATGATGGATATTTGGTTTTACATTGGACACTTGGGTACTTGGTTGGACACATGTGATATATGTGAATTGAGATGAACGTATAACGATATTGAGAATGTGATAATGTGGCACGAGGTCCGAAAGGGTATGCTCGGAGTATGATTAAATGAAAGAGATACATGACGTATGAGTATTCCGGACACACGTGACGTGTCGGGTACGTATCGAACATAGTGATATGAATGTATATTCAATGAGAAGTTGGGTGCGTATCGGGTACGACGTATTGGTAGTGAGAGTAACTTTATTAGATATAATCCATCCTATGAGTTTCTTATAAGTCTTATACTTCCTTATGTGATATCCTTGTTCATTCTTTTCATGTGCATTTAGCATTGGTCATACGTGGGTACGTTTAGTACATATAGACACATGAAATATGGTGGATGCTTTGGAAGTGCTTGGTCTTGTGACGGATTTTCTTTATTAAGTACGCGTTGGATATTTGATTTTGACTAGTGTGAGTTGATGGATGTACTTGATGAAATTGAAGAGAATGCTGGAATGTTTTCGAGTTAGCAAACATAATGAAATCGTGGCTATTAGGAAGGAAACAGAAGTTGAATGTTGAAAGTTGGGTATAAATTGAGTAAATGGGACAAAGGAAGAAAACATATATTTTGCAACTTTTGCTAATGGGAAATTATGATATTGTAGAGATGGACTTTATGATGATTGTTGGATACGAATGACTAGTCCACTAGTCGACATACGGAAGATCAAGTTGATGGATAATGATACTGTGGTTTACAACGTGGTTAGAGGGAAGTTCGATAATTTATTATCTAAGTGTTATATCGTAGGTGTATGCGTGAGTGACGCGTGAAGTGTTATTGATCGGTTGCTATGATCAGATGATATGCTTGGTGGCTTACTTGCTATTTGTCAATCTTATGTTATGCTTCCTGTCCATTATATCTTGTTGTGCATTTATGTGTCTGAAACAAATAAGGGGATACCTACTGGGCGAAGTGTATGCTCACCCCTTTGCTGTTTCAGCCTCTCAGGTATAACCAAGCGGCATGAATTGAGATGCGAGGGATGCATGACATTTCTGAAGCATGGCATGAAAGCATTTTCATCATCAGAAATCTCATCTTTTGAATTCAAAGTTGTATTTAAATCTTCTTTTGAAAGAATGTAACATTTTTGGAGGAACGATTTATATGGGACACGGGTACCGAAATAGATTTGTCGTTTATTGTCAATATAGCATTGTGAGATGACTTTTGGACTAATCTTTGAGTTATTAAGAGATCTCACAGAGAAAAAAAAATATTTATTCATTTATGTTGAAAATCGAGGGCGTGACAAAATTAATACTCCTACAAAAGTTGTATTGACAAAGCAAAATTCGGAAATCAAAATAATGGTTTAGGACTATCTGGAAAAGATACGCGCAGAAAAAGAAAAAACAGGAAGCTGTGTTAGAAAAAGAGTGGCTGGTAAAAATTTCCCAAATTATAAACCGATTCATCTTGAGGCACCAAAAATATGTATGGAACTCGAGGTCAACTTCAATCTAAGTGTGAGAGTGCTCTTGCAAAGGCGCGGACACAAGTGATGAGTTGATATACAAACGAATCAAGTGTCCTCGTCAATGCAATGTTCACTTAATCTTTGTATTTTTTGTTTTGGGAAATTACAATTTCCATTAACCACAAACAACTCCAAACCATGAGGACCTAGCCCTTACTCAAGTTACAAGCCTAGAAAACAACTGGGAGAAACAAAAAAGGAAACAAAACTAGAAAATTGTCAACCCCAAAACAATGAGGGGGGAAAAGGTCACTTACAATTACTCCAACTTGCAGCAATGGAGAGATTCTGTGGGGAAGTTTTTATATCTCTCGAAGAACTCATACAAGCATGAATGCCTGTACTAATGACACCCTTCAAATAGGAGCAATCCACGCTTAACAACTGAAAAAATCCTACCATTGCGTTCTCTCCACGACCAGTAAATTGTTTTTGCCACAAAAAGCTTGAAAACAATATTAGCCATGGAAGAGCCACCTGTATGCTGCCTTGCCCGTGACAAAATCTCAAACTAATCCGTCAACCCATTGCTAATCCCATTACAGTCCAAGATAAAAGAGACCAAATATGTAAGTCATATCAGCAAGAAAAGAAGAGATGGGAGTGAGACTCAACATCTTGAATACAAAACACACAAAGAAGAGAGTTTGTCTATGGTATAAACCCCAGGACTGCTAACCAGTGAATAAAAGCTCATCGTGGAGTGTAACGATGAAACCAAATCAGGTTATACTAAGGAAAAGGAGGACTTGGAGTCCGAAGAGCCTGCCAAGGAGATTTAGTAGAATACTCCTCATTTACTTACAGAACCCAAACAACTGAATCAAGAGAATTAGAATCATGAAAAAAAGTGACTGGAGTACCATTCATAATCTCCATAGTAGCTAGATTTCTTTGTCTAGGCCAACACCATCTTCCCAAATAAATGACGGAATTAACTTTGGCATTCAAAGACTGCTCAGGTTATGCACCACATCCTCCCCAAATTTCTGATACAATGCCCCTAAGGGATGCCAATTATCAAGCCATGAAAGTGTTATCACCATTGCCAACCTTATAGCGAATCCAAGGCTGCACTTTATCCCTCATATTTAGAATTTTCCAAATTGTCCAAGATGCATGAGGGGGGATCTTCAAGCACCACAAACTCTTATCCTTGATAACATAGGTATGAACCCATTTCACCCTACGTGTATCACTTAATCTTTGTAATTATTTGTCAAAGATTAATAAAATCTTTTTTCTTTGCCGTCAAAAAAAAAAGCTCATAATGCATATTCACAAGATTAAGTCTACCAATAGAATCACATCAAGACTCCAACTTAGGCAATAGTCAAACTAGCATCAATAAAAGATCATCAATCAAGCATGTTCTAGTAAGCTGACTTTTTGAACTTTTGTAGTTGATGTATGTGAGAAAAATGATATATCTTGTAAAGTAAGACTGCAGGCGAACCGAGCTGCCCGCAAGCAGCTCATGGCTCGGCTCGTTTAGTAATCGAGCCAAGCTTGAGTTCGAGTTTTAGGCTTGTTTAGTAAAAGAATTCGGTAAAACTGAGCTCGGCTCGCAAAAGCTCAACTCGTTAAGTAAATTAACTTGGCTCAGATCGGTAAGAGCTGCGAACGAGCCGAACTCGAGCTCGATTTTTTATTCTCTATAAAGCTCAGCTCGGCTCGTTTACACTCCTATCGTAAAAGCCCCTAAAACTAAAAAGCAGCTAATAATCCACTGAGTGAAAATGGGGTCTAAAGTCAATATCCGACATCTACATCTCTTTTGCTTTTCTTTCCAATTTATTTGTTAAATAGAACTATAAAAAAATAAAAGATCCTCCCACACTTAACCATGGCAATGCCCTCATTAACTGCATATGCACAAAATTATATAGGACAAACAACGTGCAATAGAGGAAATAGACCGTCGCGACGGGAGGAAAAAAATGCAAACTAAGAGAAGGCGAGGAAACTTGAAATGAATGACTTGCACAACGTTAGACAAAAAAACTAAAAGAAGACACCAACGAAAAACACAAAGGTGCAATGATATGAACAAGACAAGAAAATAAAAAGAAATAACAGAGATACTACTCCCTCCGTCCCAAATTATTGGACCCTATTTCTAGTTTGGGAAGTCCCAAAATATATCCATCAAAACAGGGTCACTTTCTAGTTTTACCCTTAAAATGAGAAGACAATTTATGGTTGATTTGAATGGAGAGTATAAATTTTTTATTTTTTTGGATTGAATGGAGAGTAGATGGTGGTTGAATGATAATTAATTATGAAGGAAAAATTTAGAAAATTATGAGAAGACAATTTATGGTTGATTTGAATGGAGAGTATAATTTTTTTTTTTTTGGGTTGAATGGAGAGTAGATGGCGGTTAAATGATAAATGGTTGGTGGATTGGTAGATAGGTGATTGAATGGTTGATAAAAAATTTCCTATAAATACAAAACAAACTAATTTGGTTTTACAAGCAATTTTTCAATCACAACAACAAATCTTATATTTTTGTTTTTACTTGGTTTGAATGGCACGCGGGGCTTGGAGTGAGGTGGAGGAGGAAACTTTGCTCTAATACTTTACTTCCCTTGTAGATGAGGATGTTTGGCAAGGTGATCGTGGATTTCGTCCCGCCTATTTGGAAGTCTTGAAAAATAAGATGAAAGCTTCTTTCCTTGAAAGTGGTATCACAAAAATTCATATCGAAGGGAAGATTATGGGTTGGGCACAAATTTATTGCTCTCTGAATCAGTTACTTCAACTTGATGGCTTTCAATGGGATGAAAGTGAAAACAGATTGGTGGTGGAAAACGCTCAACTTTGGAATGAATTTGTTCAATTAAGAAATCGGCAATATGAAAGTCCTCTAGGCCTCTTTGCTTAAGTAAAAAGCACAACTTCATAAACACATGCCTATTAACCCTCAATTGGTCGTGACAGTGTTTGTCACTCCTATGTACTAACCTATTAAGGTTCATAATTTGCTGTTGGTATGCATTAGGTTGTTCAATAAGAGGTGGATTCCGTTCCCTTCGTCGAACCATTTCATCAATCAAGTCCGAAATTAACATGTAAAGTTAAAAAAAACTATGGACAACTCTCATGAAAATATCACAGCTAACATTGCCTCACGGTTTGCCTTCTTTCTTCGTTCACGTTTCGTTAGTCTGGCCATCTGTGTGTAAATAAAACTCTGAAATTAGGAAAACAAACTTGTTTGTATTCAATTATAGGCCATAATCGTCATATTAAACGGAATAACCACAAAATTAGGGCAACAAATTAGAGTATGGCCGTGGGGGTTGATTACGGCTCAGATTTTGACAACATCATCATATTAGGACAACATGAGATTAGGGCAACAACAAATAGAGGCAAAAATGGGCTCAGATTATAGATCAGATTAGGGCAAAATCATTGTACTGTAAAATCAAATTAGGGCAACATCTAATAATTTATCAACACCACCAAATCTGAGAAATTAGCGCAGACATGCTAATCTCCGAAATTAGGGCAAAATCAATTCCCTCACAAATCGATTCAACCCCGCAAATTAGGGCAACATCATACAATATTTACCCATCAAAATAGCAAAATAATGATCGATTCAAACTCATAAATTAGCAAATTAGGGCAAAATAGTGATCAAATCAAACCAAAAAATTAGCAAAATAGGGCAGGAAATTACTGGAAAAAATACTGATCGATTGAATGGTTTCAAACCCAGAAATTTGGCCAAAAATTGTTCGGTATCACAACACAAACCAGATTAAACTCGTTTCAAGCATATATTACCTGTCAAATGATCAAAATCGAAGTCGAGTGAGAGCGAAAATGGAGTCACAAGGTCGATTTCATCAGCGACTTCCTATTCTCTTCTCTCTTCTCCTCTCTGCGAAACCCTACCTAGAAGAATGACAAAATCAATCTGGATAACGCAGACAAAAGGTAGGGTGGATTTGGAGGGGTAGATACGTAACAAAAACGCCTGGATTAGCTAACGACAGGGGTGAGGCGGTCGTTAGCAAATCCCCTGCGGGTGGATTTATTCTCCCAATAGAAGCCAAATCCGGGGGGAGCAAAACCATGCCAAACTCAAATCCCCCAGCCAAACATGGCGTCTCAGTTCTTTTCTCATTCTTCTTGATTTGTTCAGGCTGTTCGTATAGTTCTTGAGAAGATCATATCGGGCAAAAAATATTTTGTTTTTCTACTGTCTATTTCTATTGCATTGCAAAAAAAAAAAAAGGATGGGACACATATTTACAAAAATATTACACAATATGACTTTAAAACTTCCCAAAAGCAGTATTCATACACCTTTTTAATACCATAATAAATAAACTAGGCAAAATGGTGAACAATCAATCTATAACTCATTTTCATCATTATTCTGCAAAACACTCCTGTTGCAAAGTGCATTATGCACATTTCTTCCAAAACACTCTTCCTAAATTCGAAACACATTTTGACCATAATTCAAAAAGATAAAAAGCCAAAAAATAAAAAGTTGAAGAGTAGGGTCTCAAACATCCTTGGTTGAGAGCATTTTGATGTAGGAGTATTTTTACTAATTTTTTTTTTTGATCAACAGGAGTAATTTGTAGTAATTGTATTCTCCAGTCATAAAAATAAAATAAAATAAAAAACGAGGTGAACCCGTACAGAGGTGGGACCCGTGCTGTTTTTCCCCCCCAACCGGAGGCAATCCCCCTCCCTGAATAAAAAGCCAACCCCACCCCACCACGGTACCGCGCGCTTCAAATTTTCAATGTCAGTTCGAAAATGGGACTCTGAAACCCTAACCAAAACCAGCTCCACAAAATGGGGATGACGGAGGAGCAGCGCCAGAGAGCCGAATCAAACCGTCTCGCAGCCCTAGCGAAGCGCAAGGCACTCTCAGAGTCCTCTTCTTCTTCTTCTTCTACAACAAACCATCAAGACCCATGGAAGCTATTCAAATGCCGCAAAATCTCGACCGACCATACCACCGCCACCACTTTCCGTATAAACAACCAACCTCCTCCCTCGTTAACAGACTCATCATTTCCCAAGCCCCAACAACCCGTCGCCCCTCCGCCCGAAAAGTTCCGGGCCCGGCTTGAAATCTGCTCTCCTGATTCCTTCTCCGTCACGCCCGACGCCGTGGCGGGGTTTGCCTATCCCGGTGAAGCCGTTTGCCTGGAGAGACTTGGCGATTTCCTCTCGAATGTATGAATTTTTGTTGGAATTCCTTACATTGTATGTACTAGACGCCTGGGCACACGTAATGTGTGTGAATAGTATCGTGCGAAAGAGTGAAAGAGGAAAATCTTCAATTGACATTGATCTCTAACGAAATCTGAGATGTTAAAGTGGAAGATAGGGGAAAAAGAAATTACGGTGGCTGTTTTTTCTTTCCTTGGCCGTTTTTTTAGGCATTAAAAGGTTAGTTTAGGAGATTAAAATGTGACAGAGCTTCATAATTGACGTTCACACGCGATGGGTGTGCAGATCTTTCTTAGGAATACCTTATGCATAAACAAAGTCGATTGCCTCTCTGCAAACTTTTCCAAGAAGCAGTAGAAGCCGCCTGCAGTTTTTTGCCTAATGTGGGGTTTCAAGGAACTGCTTTATGCATGTAACATCACATGTTTGCCCCTTTCTAATTTGTTAATGAATGTTAGAATTCTCTTAACCTCTGGGGGTATTTTTAGGGAAATAAAAATGTGAGCCAGCTTCAACGAGAAGTCTACACCAATTGGGGCTCTCCCTCAATATATCAGAAGAGATTATAGCCGTAATACGGTAATAATAATAATTTATAATAGTAGTAATAATAGACAATAGAAATATGTCTATGACTATGTCCGGGCATTTATGTTTCAGCATGTCTATTTCTTGGCGGCAGTGTACAGTTGCAGATGTCCTGATTTGGAGGTTTATCTTGTGAATTTAACTTGTTAATATGTTTTTAGTACAAACTTCTTTTTTAGTGGGTTTTGGGGTCAAGTAGTTGTAGCTATATTGAAAATTATTATAGTACCATCTGCTTTGGCTTTAATGCGGTACAATGAGTACCACATGCACATCATAATCCAAAGGTTGTGGGGTGAATCAGAGATGGTAAAAGCAAAGAGTCTACGCAACATTTTTGCTATTTTTACCGCCATAGTAGTACGAAAGTCAGTTTTTTCATAATTAGGTTATTCAGGTTAAGATATGAATACCTTAGGGATTTGCTTACATACTATTTATATATTATTTGTCGACTTATCTTATTCTTTCAAAGTTTTATTGGTCTTCCAATATTTTATTTTAGGATTTTAGTTTCTTATGTGATTTCTCTCTTTCTACAGTCAGTTGCTTTCGAGTATGTTTATGTTTGTCTTCACTTTGCTTTTTTCCTCACTTGAATACTGAAAGCTGTATGCACTTATTCTGTTCATTTGTTTTTTGAGTAGGTTGTACTAGTGCACTATACACAAAACCATGGCGGTGGAAAGGCTTGTGTTTATAAACTCAGGGACTATGATGCAGTTCTCAGGTGTTTGAAGAATTATAAGGGCGTTGAAATAGAAGAGATACCTTGGGGCACACTTAATGTTGTTAGTAGGCTTTCACATTCTTTGACGGAAGGGCGGTGGATGCCATGTCGGCCAGAACATTTGTCTGATGAGAGGGTTGATGAATACATTGGAAAGCTTCCAAAAATGTTGCTAGATGCACTGATGCCTTTCCAACTTGGAGGCGTCAGATTTGGATTACAAAGGGGTGGTCGGTGTCTGATTGCAGATGAAATGGGACTTGGAAAAACCCTTCAGGTGATGATGGAAGTAATGTAAATATTTCTTTATAGTCTGTGGTCATGGTATGTTGCTCAATTTTCTAGTGAATGAAGAATGTTGATTGACATCTGGGGATTGAATTTCTCCATCAACACATGTAGATTGGCAGCGTAATTGCCCATCTTAGAAAACCAAGTTAGATATGCTGAATAAATATGTAGTTTGTAAAACTCAGTCTGGTCTTCACATTTTGCTGTCTATGTGATTCAAATTGCAACTAATTTGTCTGCTAATAAGGGAAGAAATTCTACTAATATATTTTCATTTTTTTTCAGGCAATTGCAATCGCTTGTTGTTTTATGGGCGAAGGTCCTGTACTTGTTGTCTGCCCGGCTATTTTGCGTTTTTCATGGGCAGAAGAATTGGAGCGTTGGCTTCCTTTCTGTTCACCTGCTGATATCCATCTCGGTACTATTATGAAAAATCTTCATCTCTTTTGTTAACTTCTTGTGTGTCGGTTGGGGTGGGGGCTTTTGACATTGACATTGACATTTTGAACACACCATTATCTTCTATAAGACTATAACCTTGATAGCTAAGACTATAACCTTGATAGCTGTATCGAGTAGCAAAAGAAGGTCATGGCCAATAGGGGCCATGCCACATGCTCCAATATTCTGAGAAGTCCCCTGTTTTATGGTGAATATTCACAATAACTTTAACCTTCCAACTAGAAAATTGTGTCTTCCATCGTGGTTGTATCTGTTTTTGAGTTCACAAAATACTAAGAATGATAACTCTTGGAGAATGGGATTTTCAACCTTAAGCTTTTGATTGATGGAGGGAAACAGTTTTTCGTGTGAAATTCATTGATTCAATTATGGACTTGGTAAATACTCTTGTTTTTTCCAGAAAAAAATTATTGAAAAGGCATAAAGGTGACCTGAGGGCTATTTTTTTTTTTTTAATCTTTTTTGGATTGGGTTGACTTGATGTCTTTGACTATGCTAAGAAGGGGGCATACCCCATAGGAAAGGAAGCTTGCAAACATCCCTATAGGTAGGTCATGTTAAAGGCAAATGCTTTTTGCATCTAGAAAAGTTGTCATACATGCTCTAGTCTTATTTTTTTGTTTGACCTTTATTCTGCAAATATGTGTCTACATATGTGTTTCTATACTCTATACTGTTTGTATCTTATCTGAAGAAGATAATCTTTTGAGTAAAATTCTACTTGTTACAACAGCTCAGCTATTTATTCCCTTGTTAATTTTGGCATTTGGAATGATGGAAGCGAAAATTTCTGGGTTATCATCCTTCTAGATGGTCATTGATTTCGGTCTTCCAATTGCAGATGTTGTCTTTCATGCTGTTAGAGTACTGTGATTCTATTGGATTTTAGAATTCATGACTTAACGAGTAAAATCTACTTTTGACTTGGAAGTTTACCATTGTTGGCCTCTGAGTGCCTTTGCCTCTTTCATTTTTCCGTCATATTTATGTTTCCTTTCTGTTTCTAGTTTTTGGCCGTAAAAGTAATCCTGTGCATTTGACGAGATGCCCAAAAGTTGTTGTAACTTCGTACACAATGCTTCACCGCTTGCGAAAGAGCATGTTGGCGCGAGAGTGGGCTGTATTGATAGTTGACGAATCACACCATGTACGATGTACAAAGAAAACATCTGAATCAGGAGAGGTATTTGGCTGCTCTTTCTATTGTCGGTAAAAGTCCTTTTTACTTTCATTTGTGCTTTATTCATTCCTTTCTTTACTTATTCTCTAATCATTGCAAAAGGGCTAAATTGATGTTCCATTGTTATTTGAGGACATAAACTTCTGAATGTCGTGCTGCTTGTTTGCTGTTATTACTGGTTCATTGGAATGCCAAACAGTGCATATCTGAATCTGATTTGGAATTTTTGGATAATATGCTGTTTTACAGATGACATTTTGGGAAAAATAGTTTAGAAATCATCAAAACGATGGACAACAATGTGCATGGATAGAAGCAGTGGAGATTCTTATGTGCCCAATGTGTCCACTTTTTCATGAGTTTGGATTATGAGTTTTGAGTGCATTCCCGACATTATGGTAACAAAGAGGAAATTGTGGTACCTTTTTGCATCTATGGTGAGGACCACCTTGTTTTTTTTTGAACGGCCAAAAATTTATTAACCTTTGAAAACGAATTACAAAGATTAAAAGGAACCAAGCAACGAGGCATCAAGATGGAGAGATGGCAGACCCACAACCACCTTGTTAAGCTCTCTCGCACTGCAAAACTACCCACAACAAGGGTTAAACAAAATATGTTCAACTCCACCAGGATATATTATAAAATGTCGTTTATAGAAAATTCTGTTAATGGAAGGTGTATTCCACCGAAATTTGAACAAACTCGTCCAATCTTCTCGGAAAGCATAAATGAAACAAAGAATTAGGAGGTGAAAAAGGGTGGGCGTCAAGTTAAAGAAAAGATTGGCATAGATTTTGTGCTAGATAGGACATTGTGGGACTAGGATTGTGCAATGGAGTTTTAGAAAGTAAACAGTCCTTTGCTGTTCAGAAAAAAAGTAATTCTACTAGTAACCAGGCGTGGAGCACAGTAAAGAGTGATTCGTGACTTGTGTCACGATGCAACATTTTTTGAGCATGGATTGAGCTAAGTGCAATGACTTGATGAAGCTTGACCATTTTGCCTTCTAGTGAACTGTAGCTTAGAGTAACCTGCTTGTTGATAAGCTTTTGGCTTATCTACTATTTTGGTTGCTATAAAATATACCAAGTCTCAAAATCGTCCTTAAAACTTTTTTGGCGCCAATTTAATCCTTTTTTCGAAAATCATAATCGAATGTTGTCCTTGCCGTTAATTGGATGATGGAATTGATTAATCTGATGGGTAGAAATGAGGAGCTGTTTGTAGTGCTACTTGGTGCCTTTGGCAAAGAATAAAACGCAAGTCTTAGCCATTCAAATCCAAAATCAAAGATTCATATACACCCACCAAGACCCCAGATCCACCAATTCAGAACTCCCTAGAGCATCTCAAGACAATCATGGTATCCCCTACCCATTGGCAAAAGTACTAACACTCCCACCACTAATGCAACCCCCATCGCTCGCAACCTCCATGTGTCCAATCCCACGCAACAACCTCCCCCCACCCAGACTAAAACGCATAACTCAAATTAGAGGCTACCCAATTCGTCTGAAACGACATCAAAGGGAAGGGACGTATGGAGATGAGTGATATTTTGGTTGAGGGTGTGATATTTTTGTTGAGCATTGGTCGCTGTCATTGGGGAAAGTGCTCGTGGTTGTGGTGTTGCAATGAGTGGCATCTGGCACTGCGAATGATGGACAACGGTGACGAAGCTGGAAAGCGAGGAGGGAAGGGGGTCGCAGTTGATATTGATGCCTCTTGCAGAGCCACAAATGGGCTCACCTCCTTCGTTAAAACCCCCATTTCCTCCCCAAACTAGTTGGTTCCTCCTTGATCTTCTTCACCATTCCCTCCCTCTTATTCATCAATTTCTTCTGTAATCGAACACTAAGAAAAGCAACAATACTCTACAAATTCCACACCCACCTGGTTATCCACGATAGCCCCTTTTTCCTCATTCTTCTCTGGAGATGAATCAATAACTCTAGGTTGTGCCAGCAAATAAACTCTTGGAACTTGAATGCAAAACTGATTAAAAATGTTGGGTTTTATCCCCATCAAGGATCTAATTGACACTTTAACTCTGCAATGACCTGGCCAAGGTTGCCTCTAGGATCTCTATTCGAGATCACTTCAGGTCTTGTTGCGTGGAGGCTAGAGTTGAGAGATCATCATGGAGGCTTGGTTCTTGACCCACCTAGACCCATCGTAGACGAAAGAAGTATGGCCAACCATGTGATATATTCAGTAGCCATAGCACGCTCGTTATTATATCAACATCACACTCAACTAGAAGCCCGTTCTTGATTTTATTGGTGATGTTCCTTTCCTCCGCAGTTGTACTTGGAGATCTCTCGATAACGTCGGGATCTAAGAAGCACGGATACTCTCCTGGGGCAAACGAATCCGTATCCCGGGCGTATCGGACACCGATACGCTCGGATACGTTTCCGATTCGTGAAAATTGGTATCCGAATATTTTATTATTTTTACAGAGTCGGATACGTTTTCCGATACGCTCCGACATGCTCAGATATGCTCTGACACGTTTTCCGATACGCTCCGACACGTTACCGATACGTTTTTGGACACTCTATGGGTCAAAATATAATTTTTAAAACTTAAAATGGGGTAAAAATTGTAATTTTTAAATCTAAATAGAATAATAAAACAATATCCAATAAGCAAGGGGTAAAAAGTGTAATAACACATATATCAGACAAATAGATATTGTTCTTCGTCTCCCTCCAATGTTAAACCCAAATCACCCATAAAAATTTTTATTCTCAGTTTTTCTATTTTTTCTCAGTTTTTTAGGTATATATATGTAAATTTAGTATTGTATAACGTATCCCCAACGTATCATATCCTAGTTTTTGGAAAAATTACGTATCCGCTTATCCGTATCCCGTGTTGTGTCTGTATCCGTGTTTCTTAGGTTGGGATAGAGGTCAGAGGAGATCGCCTTTTGTTGTTGAAGCAAGGTGATCCGGCTACTTGTCTTGACGAACTCGTCCCTAAACCTATTGTTGAAGCAAGGTGGTGGGGCCAGATGAACTCATCCTTGAGGTTCGACCACCTCTTTATGGCCATACTCTCCTTGGCCAATGAGGCAACAAGAAATGAAGCCTTTACCCATCAAAAGATATCGCCCCTCTCTCTCTCTCTCTGAGACCTCTAATGTTCTTTGACCATCTAGGTGCCCACCATCCTTCTGTACGTCCCACTTTGACCACATTACCTTCCACTATCCATAGTACTACTTTAGCAGGCTTGGTGGCATATCGCGGACCAGTTAATATATGGGTTAAGGCTTGGAATCTTTTCATTTCTCTGTGAGGTCTTTGGAGGATTTTCTATGAAGTGTTGATCCTACTATGGGTGGACGATGCATTCATTTCTTAGGGCTCTAGGAAAGGTACTTCCTAGCGTCTTCTTCTACTGGAGACTGGCTTGGGAAATTTTTTTCCTTGGAAGCGGTTTTAGTGAAGGGTAGCCCTTCTTGAGGTTGCTTGGATGATGGTTCGTGAAACAACCTTGATGATCGATTGTTAAAGCTTCCAACTCAAAACTAATTGGCAATGAGTGGTGAGGAGCCCAGGCATTTAATTATTTAGGAGGAATGTGGGACAATTTATGTGTAACCCTTGACCTGCACGTGGAGAGGTAAATAAAGATCGATAACATTTGGATCATAACGAAAGTAATTATTGGAGAGGACGCCCAAGCTCATATAGTAGTAGTTTTGGATTTTATAATAAACTAGTGTCGGACAAGCTCTAACACGGATAATGTGAGAAAGAATGTAAGGGGGAGGGTGAAAATTTTCTCTTTATTGGTGTTGCATGTCCAATTATGTGAAAATAATGAGGTAAAGTGTTGAGAGATCTGGAGCATGGTTTGCGCCATTTTGGTATTGCTTCTGCTGCCTACCTACATCTTACTAATCGAAGTTTTAGTGAAAGGAATGGATTCCATTCCAATAGCAAATGTTGATGTAAAGTATAAAACCTATTCTGAAATCAAGACAATAATCGGTTGGATACTTATGGAGCCACTAGTTTTGAGGGTATTTTTGTCCTTGACTTTTTTTCTTTTTCCTTGGGACTTTTTCCATTGTAGGATAAATGGCTTCAGTTTCTTTCTATTGTTTTCTCTGTTGTCTTACGATTTCTTACCTTCTCTCTCTTGTTAACCAACAGATAAAAGTGGTCTTGGATGTAGCAACAAAGATCAACCGTATAGTTCTATTATCTGGGACGCCTTCTCTGTCAAGGTTGCCATTATCTGACCTGAAGCAAATTTCAAGACTAAATGTTATTGCTTTTAGTTCTGGAATTAATTTTTTTTTCAAGTTTTTTTTTTGACATTCCTTGTGTGTGTTTAGTCTTAAGTTATTGCGTGAGTTATATTCACTTTTTCTAAGTCAGATTGACTTGCTGAATATACACAAGTAGCTGTGTTGACGCTTGTCATTTAGGTGATGGTGTGAGTTAGGCATCTGCCATGTGTAACTGACATTATTCCAGCAAAGTATGTCTATGAATTAAGTTTTATCTTACCATGTACTTATGCTACGGCTCGTATTATGCCGCAAATGCCTTACATCACCATGTGAACAGCAGTTAACTTGGAAGATTGTAGAAGGATATAGAAGTATTGACATGTGTCATTATCTGTATCACCTGATCTATGAATTAGCTTAAGACTTGTTTACTTTCTAGTTTGTATAGCTGGGAGTCAAGGGAGTGGTACTCCCTTGACCAATTTCTTGATATGATAGATATTTTGGAGTATAGAGGAGAGGAGTATAGGTGAGCACATGGGTTTCTTCTTAGATTGGTTTTGGGCTATTGAAGTATTGGGTGTACATGGGTCTTGTTGCCTGTCCTATAAACTTATTGGTTATAAAGTAAAATGAATTAGATGAATTGGACGCTTAGACAGGCCTAGACTGCCACCTTAACCGAGTCCATTTAACTTGACCCTTATTGTCTTTACTATGTCTATTGCATTCTAATATCTTATGCTGCATCTTCTGTTAGGTGATCATAGGCCATTTGACATTTTCCATCAGATAAATATGTTGTGGTAAGTACACTGTGCAAGTGCATCCTACCCGGTTAATTATATTTCTGTGGTTAGATTCATTCTATTTAATTTGTGCAAAATATTGGTTTTCTGAATTAGGCCTGGTTTGCTGGGAAAGGACAAATATGAATTTGCAAAGACTTATTGTTCTCTCAAATTTTTCCAGGTCTGCCAAGGGAAAACTTATCAGGTAAGCTTTAGTATATTTCTGTGGACCAACATAACTTTCACATGTGTTTAGTTATAAGTGTCAGCATATGTTTCCACTTTCTTGTGGTAGGTTGTTCTAGTTATTTCCACTCCTCAATGGAAAAGCATTGCTATGCTGCGTGTACTTTTGATTCACTTGATTACTTCACGCGTTGCAATTTATGTGAGAGATTTCTGTGGTTGCTGAATTACCTTATAAATGTTACTCCCAGAAATTTTATTGAACTGTGTGGTGCTAACATTTTCTGAGGTTCTTTGGAGTTACTTAAAATATGTACGAGAATCATATCAGGGTTTCATTCTGGCAGGATTTTTCAAAGGGTGTCCGCTTGGAGGAGTTAAATGTCTTATTGAAGCAGACTGTTATGGTGTGTTCTTGTTCTCTGTTTGCATTTTGGTATGATGTTTAATTTTTGTTTAATTTTAATTTTCTATGCTTGGTAGTTCTACTTCATTTGTTGTTACGGTTAAGTTACCACTTACTAGTAGTCCTAAAAGCTTAAGCTGTTAGGAAATCAGCCCAACAATATATATCAAGCCATGTAACATCCTCCCTCACGTGCAACTCCGTCTTGCACGTGGAGATGCAAATATTTATGGATGGAGCGAAACTGAATACAAAGGGGGAGAAGGAGAATACAATTGGGGTACAAAAGCAAATGGAGAGACTTGAACCAAGACCTCTCCAACCAGAGCTCTGGTAGTAGTCCCAAAAGCTTATGATGTTATGAAATGGGCCCAACTATGTATATCAAGCTCTCTAATAGTTTCTTTTTTCTTTTTTTTGATAAGTAAATAAATATATCAGAAACAAGACATTAAAAGAATGCCGCCCATGTACAAAAGAAGGCGATGACCAAAAGAATTGGTCAAGTGAAGGATTACATTCCCCCCTGTCCCAACTATACAAGCTATTAATAAAAACTTTTGATTCTAAATAAAGGATGTTCTAACCCTTCAAAATGTCTGATGTTCCTCTCACGCCAAATACTTCACATCAAACGAGAAGGAATCATGGACCAAACACGCTTCCTTCTTTTTCCTACTCTAGGACCTCTCCACGCAGTTTAAAGTTCCATGACATTCTTCGAAATGGCCCACTTCAATCCAAACCAAGAAAACACCAAAGTCCAAAGCTCCCATGTCGCTGGGCAATGAATGAGAAGATGATCAACCTTTTCCGCATCCCTTTTGCACATATAGCACCAATTGACGATGATCATCAATCTACGAATCAAATTATCAATAGTGAGAATTTTTCCTTGAGCGGCACACCATCCAAAAAATCTCACCTTGAATGGTATATTAGTCTTCCAAATTTCTTTCCAAGGGAAGGAGAGATTGCCACCCCCATTCTTTAGTCTTCCCATTTCCTCTTTGTTGCCTAGTAATTTGCATTTGCTCCCACCTAGCTGAAGACCTTCCTTTGAGATAGATAGCCACTAACTTCACTTTCTTCTCTGCGGAGACTTCACCATAATCAAACGCCTTTTCAACGTTACTCAACCAATCAACAAATTCATCTGGATTGAGCCTTCCGTTGAACTCAGACAATTCAATCTTGATATTGTTCTCCCACTTATAAGGAGCGTGAACTTGCATGGCTTTCTGAATGAATGGACTGAAGACCTCCAATACTAAAATAAGAAGAAGCTTTCAAAATGAAGCTCTCGATCAGATCTATGCAGCTGGGTTGTGATCTTCAACCATACCAGAAAGATGACGATGGTTTTCATTGTTCATGGGTGTCCGTTTTTGTATACATTCTACTGTTGCTTTAGATGTTATGATTTTTAAATGCACATGACATGAGATATTCCATATTATCATTTGGTCATAAGTATCACTTTTTAGAATTAAGGGCCTATTATATTTGGTTGTGGTGTTCGAAGTCATTGGCTGTCACAAGTGTTACTCTTGTTGTCTGAAATCTAGTACTTCATGAAGCACCTCTATATTTTGTCAAGAATAGTTAATAGCTTGAATCATTTCCGATTTCTAGGCTTCGACAATCGCTATTGATATTAAAATTATTTCAATTGGGAACACGTCTTGAACTGCAGCAACACGTCTTGAACTGCAATATAATCTGTATGATGTTCGCAACTGTGATATCGTAGTCTCACCAATTTGGAATTGTTACATTTACATCTAAAGAGTTTGACTATATACTTTTGATTTACCTCAGGACTTGGGCTATGCCCATGTTTCTGATGTTTCTTAAAATGGAAGAGTTCTAAATCTGTTCCGTTTGCATGCTATAGATAAGACGTTTGAAGAAGCATGTGTTGGTGCAGTTGCCACCCAAACGCCGTCAGATTATAAGTTTGCAGTTGAAGAGATCAGATATTATTTCAGCAATGACTCTTTGTGAGGTGGTGGAAAGCAATGCTTCAGGAAATGAGGACACCAAAGAGGGCCCTTTAGAGATATCTGATGAACCTGAAGGTCATCTTAAAGATTTTTCGGGTTTGATTGTTAACGTTTTTATTTACAGTTTTCTGTGTACGTTTTCAAAGTTCCTTTACACAAAGTAGAAAACATGTACTCCCTCCGTCCCAATTTGTTTGCTGACTACGGGAATTCTCCCAGTTTATTGAGTCAAACTCTTTGAGTTGAAAAGTGTGTAAATTTTCAAAACACTCTTTAAGACAATCAATAACTTAAATTTGTTGGGTTATAATTTTACAAGACTAAAGGGGCATTATTGGAACTTTGCCTTTTAGTGGTTTCTAAAACAGAAAAATTGCAAACAACTTGGGACAGCCCAAAAAGGAAACCTGAGCAAACAAATCAGGACGGAGGGAGTAGGTAATTTGCTTTTGTTTTGAGTTTATTGTGAAGCTTTGCAAAATTTTGAGATATTTTTGAAACAGAAAAAATTGTTTTCACATATTTAAGAACGAAAACTGGCTTCCAAAAGGTGTCTACAGTAACTTCAACCTCTCTCCCATGCAACCAAATTGGAGTTCAAATCCCGGGCATTGCAAGAAATCATTGCACAACATTTTGATGACCCCCAACAGCAACATTTTCACAAATCTGGTTTCCTCTGTTTCACTCTGTTTCAGTTTCCCTTGGTCCTGTTCTGTCTCCACACAAAACATCTGATTTTGTGAATATTAATGTCTGTAATCCGTGCTTAATCTGCAAATTGTGGAAATGATCAAGATCCACATTTTTGAAATCTTCTGTGATGATACTGTGGATGGTTTGGATAATGACATTTATTTGGATATCTGTAGAAGAAAACAGAAGAACATTATCCAACAATGTTTTATGTTTTATTTTTTACTTTTCATAACTTAACTGCATATGAAACGAATTAGATGTATGAAACTATAACTTACCAATTGAACACTATCAGAAAAACTGGTTCTATATACACTTATTAATCAATCCTTATTGCATTTGTTTGAATTCTAGGTTTCACATATCACTCTATCTCAAAACTTGAAATTTGTTCATGGTTCTATGATTAAAAAATAAAAAGTGGATATTGGTCCTTTTGGTATGGTAAAATACAGATATATCTGTAGTCTGTTGTATCTGGGTTGCTATTTGTTCTTATGACGTAAAGAATATACTTATGCAATCAGAAAAAATACTCCCTCCGTTCCTAGAAGAATGACCTTTTTGTTTTACGTGCAATTTTCAACTGCTTATATCTTTTAATATGGATCTAAAAAAATATGCAATATGGATCTAGTTTGAAAGTTCTCGATTAGTTCTATAATACAAATTTTTTGAAATCATGAAAATAGTATAAAACAAATGATATAATCAGTTGAAAATTGCACGTAAAACAAAATAGTCATTCTTTTAGGAACGGAGGGAGTATATCTAGTAGCGTCCTGATTTCATGATTAGTTGCTGATATAGATCATATTGTCCTGATTTCATGATTAGTTGCTGATATAGATCATATTGTAAATTTCAGGATTTAGCGAATTGTGAATTTGCTTGTCAGAGGTTTTTTGATATATATATATATATATATGTGTGTGTGTGTGTGTAACTGTGTATGTGTATATATTTGTTGATTAAGGTATCCCTGTAGTGTCCTATTCTGTCTGTCTGTCTGTCTCTCTCTCTCTGAATGCCGTTGTAGCATGTCCTCTGCTTCTCTTTAGTCAGATTCATCATTTTGGTTTCTTGATGACATGCTGGTATTGGTTGCATTGTAAAGTTTTAGGAATTCCCAAATTGTTAACCTGGTTTTCAGAGGCTTGTGAGCTGCACGACTAATTTATGGGTGAAGATGGAAGGCTCAAACTTATTAAGACGATAACTTTTTTACTGCTTTCAGATAGAAGTAGCTGTCATGAATCTTTGAGGATACTCTCCTGGCAACAAATTGGTATTGCAAAATTGTCCGGGTTTTTGAAGTGGCTTTCCATGCACCCCATCTTTGCAGAGTCAGATGGTGCAGATAATTTGGAACTTGGAGTTAGTTCTCATAAAATGATAATTTTTGCTCACCACCACAAGGTTTTGGATGGAGTGCAGGTAAGGCATTCTGTTGGTGTCTGCTTCCTACATGCTAATTGGAAACCACTATTATGTTCTGATTAAAGATGATTATTTACTGCGATGGCTTCTGGAGGAGTACTTAGAAACATAGTTTTCATATTTGTTGGCTATGTATCCTAATCACTACAATCCTAAAAGAGAAGCAACAGTAACCAAGTTAATTTATGTTTCTCTTTTGAGCCATAACAGAAGAAAACTGAAAGCCTATACTGGCAACCATGTTTTAGGTTGTTGGGAAAAAAAAAATACCCGTCTTAAAGAGTTGATCTGGCAAACAAGTCTAAAGGGAGTCCAAATTCGGTTCTGTATTATATTTGTGAATCAAAATAAGTGGAGGATGTAGGATTTGGAGCCAGTTGCCCGAAACAGTGGGACAGTGCCAGGGTGGAGGAGCAAGGCTATATGGTAGAGTCTTACGAGAGGAGCGTGTAGGGAAGCATCTATTGATTATATGTAGGAAGATCTTCTTCCAAAAGGTTAAAAAAGGACAGAAGAAAAAAGGGCACCCCAAGTTCCACTGTTATTTACTTATGCAACTTTACAGTATGGGAAGTTTGACGACATATCACAATTTGGAAAGCGCGAAATGTTATCTTTAGAGGTCAAAAAGTAGCTTGCACAGTTGCACCTAACCAAAGAAAAAGTTTAGGTTTCTGTTGTAGCCTAGATGAAGTAAATTTTAATGTATGGAGTATGAGATCCAACACGACAGAAATTATGTTTGTCAAAAAGATATCATATGATTTGCAAGATATCACGATAATAACCGATCAATTGAACTTTTGAATTAAACCATGGTGCAATAAGAAAGTGTAGTTCATTACACGTTCATTGAGTTCTACTGGAACAAATGGGACACCTTGTATTAGAGGCTCAGCAGTTGCAGCAACGGCCTCAGCTGTAGGAGAAACAACATCAAAATGCAGTGGAAAAGTACCAGAACCAGAGAACAGAAAAAAGAATAGTAACGTAGAAGAGCTAACCAGAAAAGTTTAGAGAAGTAGCCAAGGAGAAGAAAAGAAGATGCTGAGAATACTTGTATGGAGGTGCAGCAGAGAGCAACAACAGGGAAGAAATAGGTCCAGAGAGAAAGTAGGGAATGAGAAGCGGGAGGAAACCATCAGCCCTAGGTTTTCATGCAATCAACAATTCCCTCAAATATGTGAGGAATTGTGTGTTTATTGGAACACGCAAGAATCCCTTATCCTTCTTGAGGTGTCACCATTTCATTCGCTATTTTGAGTCACTCACGGGAGTCTTGGACACAGCCACACAGGGGTCAAGACGTATTGATTTCTATTTAGTAGTCTTATTTGATTTTACCTACATTTTAGGCATCAAAGCCTTAGTATCTAAAATAGGAACTCCAAAGTCTACAAGGACAGAGTGCTCCAAGTTTATGTCACGATAGTCTGATGCAACAATGGTTGATGCATTTGCAACTCCAGAAGGGTGGTAGCTGGAGATTTATTGCTCCTTTATCTTAGAAGGGATATTCCCATTTGCCGTTTGTATAACGTTATTCCGTTGTTGTAACACCATTACTAGCTGCACTTTGAATATCCTGTCGTGCTCGTGAGTTAATTTTTTTTTATTAATATCTGCTTGGAAGAACTGCACCAAGTTCCAGTTCTGGAAAACCCACTGCAGATCTCATCACACACACGAAAAAACAAAAAAGAGATATCAACATTGACTTTGCAAGTTTGTTTATAAATCAATGCACGTCTGTATTTGCTTTTGACATTTTGTGGCCACTTGCACCATAATTTTTCTCATTGTCATATATTCAGGAGTTCTTGTGTGAGAAAGGGATTGGATTTGTCCGCATCAATGGGCCCACACCTGCCAGAGAGAGGCATATAGCTGTTACTTCTTTCCAGTCATCGAAAGAGGCCAGTACAAGTGCTCATTTGAACTTTGTTCAATTCTTTCCATTACTACCTCAGTGAAATGGTCTACTGGTATTTATGCATTTGTAATTCACCTTGGGAGTTTTTTTTCCTTTTAATTCTGTTGTTCTAATTTTCTTTCTGTATTCTCTTTTGTTTGTGGTAGGTTGGTGACGTTTACTGCTTAAAGATTAATTTTTATAATATTTCTGAGCAGTGTTTAAACAGAGAATAACCACTTAATAGTAGAAAAACTGCAAAAAATTCTGCTGTAGCTAGTTCAAGAATGATTGTGTCCTTTCTTTTTCATACGGTAATCTCTATGTGAATGTTCTATGTTTTTCTTGCTTAGGGTTGCAGCCATTTGGATGCTCAACTTAACTTATTAGAAAATAGAACTATGATAAGAAGGTTTCTAGAACCTTATGATTAATAGTTCTCAGAATTTCTCCATTAACGATTCATGCAAAAACGACATGAATCCATTGGTGAATCAAAGTTTGGACATAATTGGTGATGAACCGTAGGATTCATGATTTGATTCACAACTGTTGCATTCGAAGAACATGACCCTCTTTTACATTCAAAATTTTTTTTTTCCCGGAAAAAGCAAGAATATTACTTCTTTTAAGTTCAAAAAACTGTATTCCTATTTACAATGTGTTAATCATTTATGGATTAGAATAGTTATTCTTATTTGGAGCAGGTTGTTGCTCTTTTTTTTTGGGGGGGGGGGGGGGATTGGTGTAGACAAGTTTAAGGCTAAGATACCTGGTTCTCATGAATTATCTATTATTAGTATTGGTAAAGTTTCTATGGTTTATTATCAAGATGAGTCAATAGATTGGCTCAACGTCTTCAAAATATTATTGTTTTAGTTTGCTGGACTATAATTATGCGAGTTAGTGGTCAATGTTATTTTAGTTTGACTGTTTGACTGATCAATCTCTTTAATGCTTGTAACATCAAAATCATAGTTCACGGTGGGGCTAAGAGACTCAACCAACCCACCTATGTTGCCATATAAAGTTCTCACATACTAGGCTAATACATAATCATTGTTAAAACATACTCTCTTTTTTTTATTGTATTAAGGTTAAGCTTTCATTTCTATAATGAAGGTTTCATATATATATGCACACGTCGGTATATTTTCATATTATAACCGAATCTTCACCATTTTATTCGAATCACAAGTCAGAAAATGGCCATTTTGATTCAAGATTTGATGACCTTGATTCCATTCTATATGCTAGCGATTCAAACCTTGCGTATGAATAAGAACTGCAGAAGAATCGAAGGTGAATGGCATGAATCCACAAATGAATCGAGGACTTGGGTGAATAGTATGATTAGCCGTTGATTCATTTCAGGCAACTTCTGACCAAGTCTGGGTTGGATTTTTCAGAACCTGAACTCAATGTTTTGAATTTTCGCTCTTTCTTCCCATTTCACGACCAAATAAGGGTTGGATTCTTTTTTTCGGAAGTGTTAGAAACGTTTGTGGATATATATGATGGGTTTGATCTAAGAAATAAAGGAGATTTGATCGAATAAGTTGTCAGCCTGTATCTGTATCACGGTTTGGGAGAAGAAATCAATTGTCTCATACCTGGCTTCAATCGGAAGCGACTCAAACAGAGAAGAAACAAGCTTGAATAGCAATCTTGATCCACTGTTTTTTTGTTCGTCTTTGACTCGTAAAGAATTTGTGTAATAAGAAATATAATTTGAGAAGGATTAAGATTTCTTATTTATCGTTAGGTCCCTAGCGTAGCCCTATATAAAGGTCGTTATGTTCTCTAGGTTTTTGCAGATTTTTATAACACACGA
>JAXBDA010002557.1:0-41515 GCA_036023075.1 Gaultheria prostrata
ACAACCACACACCCTCTCACATGTGGTGGGGTCCACTGTGGGTCCCACATGGGGTGGGCCCCACCACATGTGAGAGGGTGTGTGGTTGTGTGTGGTTGAAAGTGTGTGTATGTATCATTATTGAAAGAAAAAACACAGATTGCAGTTTAGGGGCTTTGAGTTTATTGGCTAGGGTGGGCATTTTTTTTTTTTAGTATTGTTTCAGTAAGAGAAAAGAGGAGAGAAAGTGGGTAAGTAAGAATGTCAAATAAACATATGGGTCACATTTGTAATTGTGAAATAAGAGCAAAACAGGAATGATTGTCTTGTCAAAGACTTGTACAATTGATATTCGATTGAGCGGAATTTAAACATTTACCATTTTTATAATGCGACTGGCCCCATTTATCCTAAGCCCATTAGGCTTCAGTTTGCTAATATGTGTTCGTAATTAGTACAAGAGATACTAGAGCAATATGTGCAAACACCAAAAGAGGGCTACCCTGTGCATCAAGCACCTACTGCTAGCAAAATATTCAACCGTTCGATGTTATGAAGTCCACTACTAGTAGTTGAAAAGTTCTGTAAAAGCACAACTGTCAAACAGGCAAGGCCGGCACGGGTACGGCACATTTAAATATAGCACGGCACAGCTCGAGAATGGTTTTAGACAGACACAACACATAATTAGGTCGGGCACGGCACCAGTTTAGACGGGC
The DNA here is from genome assembly GCA_036023075.1 of Gaultheria prostrata. NCBI lineage: Eukaryota > Viridiplantae > Streptophyta > Magnoliopsida > Ericales > Ericaceae > Gaultheria > Gaultheria prostrata. Next base: position 699 of record JAXBDA010002557.1, read on the forward strand.
ACGACAAGGGCACGGCACGGAGTGGGCTAGACACCGCACAGCACAGGGCACGGCCCAGGGCATGACACAACAAATACTAATTTTTAACGTACCAAAAATATTAATTTTTAATGATAAATTTTCTAATTATATGTTATACACTTTTTAAAAAGTCAATACAAATTTTTTGCGATTCTCAATACGCCGAAACAATTTTAACAATCGAGCCATCGATTTTATTGTTTCTATTGATGAAATCAATTGTGTAAAGTTTCTTCTCGATCGGGTTTTGAAAGCTTATCAATCGTGTAAAGTTTCTTCTCGAACGGGTTTAGAAAGTTTGTTTTTGTAATGATACTTTTCGTCCGATTAAATGACTACTAATTTTTGTTAAATTCTTCTTGATGTTTGTTCAAAAAAATATAGATATAATTATACAAAAAAAAAATTCGACAAAACTTGGCTAGATTATACAAAAAAAATTTGATGAAACTCGGAGATGTGCCTGCACAGCAAAGCACGACACGACACGATTAAAAAAACACAAGACACGACACGGCACGATTAAGTAAATGGGCCGGCACGGCACGACATGATTAAGAAATTGCACGTCACGACATGATTTGGTAAACGAACCGACACGGCACGGCACGAAGCACGGTTGGCATGAAATTAAACGGGTTATGCCGGCCAGGCCGTTTGACACCTCTAATTGCATATAGGGTGTTGTTCAAATAGGACATAGAGTTTCAATAAAGGGGTAAGCATAACCATTCACACCGTCATTAATCTCTTCACCTGGCAGAAGATCACGAAGAAAACCCAATGTCTTGCTCTTCACATTATATGTAATAACTTTTCCTAGAATTGCCACCACAAGTGTGATATCTTCTTTCTTCTCACCCTGCACAACAAACAGCACATAAAACTTAGAGAATGTTTCCGTCTCAGGAAACGCAAGTCCCATGGTTTTCAGATCAACCCAATACCTCGAAATCAAACGACAAGTGTCACTTTCCAACTCTAGGGTTGTGCATCTCGTAGTAGAGGATGAACAGGTCTGAATAAAAATCAAACCCTTACCACATTCTCCAAAATACTTGACTTTTTTTTTAGAAAGATTTGACCCTCCAGGGAGTGGCAATACAATCATCTCCTCGACATCAACTTCGAATCTCAACAGACCATCTTGACGACTTAACCAATGAATTACGCCATTCAAAAAGACACCACGACCATAACATGTACCTGGTGGAAGAATCTTTTTCCAATTCCCATTCACCGAGTTGTACAAATCAATTTCTACACGCCAAGGATCACGAAGACAAGAAATTGTAGCGACTGCACACGACAACTTTGTAGTGAGGTGATTTTGACGGGTCAAAAGCCAAGCAAGCACCACAAAGAATAGGTGTTCGAGACCAAAGTTCACTAGGTTTAGGGAGTACTTTGTACTTCTGCGTGGTCACATTACAAACAATGTGTATCGGATTGGGCGTAAAGTTTCTTCTCGAATGGGTTTAGAAAGTTTGTTTTTTAATGATATTTTTCGTCCGATTAAATGCCTACTGATTTTTGTTAAATTCTACTTGATGTTTGTTCAAAAAAATATAGATATAATTATACAAAAAAAAAAAAAAAAATCGATGAAACTCGGAGATGTGCCGGCACAGCACGGCACGACACGACGCAACACGATTGAGTAAATGGGCCGGCACAGCACGACATCATTAAGAAATGGCACGGCAAGGCATGATTAAGAAATGGCACGGCATAGCACGACATGATTTGGTAAATGGACCGACACGGCACGACACGAAGCACAGTTGACATGAAATTAAATAGGTCATGTTGGCCCGACCCTTTTGACACCACTAATTGCATATAGGGTGTTGTTCAAACAGGACATAGAGTTTCAATAAAGGGGTAAGCATAACCATTCACACCGTCATTAATCTCTTCACCTGGCACAAGATCACGAAGGAAACCCAATGTCTTACTCTTCATATTATAGGTAATAACTTTTCCTGGAATTGCCACCACAAGTGTGATATCTTCTTTCTTCTCACCCTTCACAACAAACATCACATAAAACTTAGAGAATGTTTCCGTCTCAGGAAACGCAGGTCGCATGGTTTTCAGATCAACCCAGTACCTCGAAATCAAACAGCAAGTGTCACTTTCTAACTCTAGGGTTGTGCATCTCGTAGTAGAGGATGAACGAGTCTGAATAAGAATCAAACCCTTACCACATTCTCCAAAATACTTTACTCATTTTTTAGAAAGATTTGGCCCCCCAGGGAGTGGCAATGCAATCATCTCCTCGGCATCAACTTCGAATCTCAACAAACCATCTTGACGACTTAACCAATGAATTGCGTCATTCAAAAAGACACCACGACCATAACATGTACCTAGTGGAAGAATCTTTTTCCAATTCCCATTCACCGAGTTGTACAAATCAATTTCTACACGCCAAGGATCACGAAGACTAGGATTGTAGCGACTGCACACGACAACTTTGTAGTGAGGTGATTTTGACGGGTCAAAGCCAGGCAAGCACCACGAAGAATAGGTATTCGAGACCAAAGTTCACTAGGTTTAGGGAGTACTTTGTACTTCTGCGTGGTCACATTACAAACAATGTATATCGGATTGGGCGTAAAGTTTCTTCTCGAACGGGTTTAGAAAGTTTGGTTTTCTAATGATACTTTTCGTCCGATTAAATGGCTATGTTAAATTCTTCTTGATGTTTGTTCAAATATATATATATAATTATACAAATAAAAAATTCAATGAAACTTGGAGATGTGCCGGCACAGCACAGCATGGCATGATTTGGTAAATGGGTTGGCACGGCACGGCATGGCATGATTTGGTAAATGGACCGACACGGCACGACACGAAGCATGGTTGGCATGAAATTAAATGGGTCATGTCGGCCCGGCCCGTTTGACACCTCTAATTGCATATAGGGTGTTGTTCAAAGAGGACATAGAGTTTCAATAAAGGGGTCACGCATAACCATTCACACCGTCATTAATCTATTCACCTGGCACAAGATCATGCAGCAAACCCAATGTCTTGCTCTTCATATTGTAGGTAATAACTTTTCCTGGAATTGTCACCACAAGTGTGATATCTTCTTTCTTCTCACCCTTCACAACAAATAGCACATAAAACTTAGAGAATGTTTCCGTCTTAGGAAACGCAGGTCCCATGGTTTTCAGATCAACCCAGTACCTCGAAATCAAACGGTAAGTGTCACTTTCCAACTCTAGTGTTGTGCATCTCGTAGTAGAGGATGAACGGGTCTGAATAAGAATCACACCCTTACCACATTCTCCAAAATACTTAACTCTTTTTTGAGAAAGATTTGACCCCCCAGGGAGTGGCAATGCAATCATCTTCTCGGCATCAACTTCGAATCTCAACAAACCATCCTGACGACTTAACCAATGAATTGCGCCCAGAGCTGGCTCATAGATTTCGGAGGCTTAAATCGAACTTATTAAACAAGGCCCACCTTATAGTTTGCATACAAAAATTGGGCCCGAAATTCGAATAGGGCCATTTTTTGTATGGAGGGCCCAATTTTTTTCTGGAGGGCTTACACAAAAATTATATTGCGTAGGGTTCCTAAATAATTGGGGCCCTAAAATTTTGATTTTTTGGTGGGCCTAAAGCCCAAGCTTCTTGGGATTCATATCTAAGCCGGCTGTGATTGCGCCATTCAAAAAGACACCACGACCATAACATGTACCTGGTGGAAGAATCTTTTTCCAATTCCCACTCTCTGAGTTGTACAAATCAATTTCTACACTCCAAGGATCACGAAGATTAGGATTGTAGCGACTGCCCACGACAACTTTGTAGTGAGGTGATTTTGATGGGTGAAAAGCCAAGCAAACACCACGAAGAATAGGTGTTCGAGATGAATATCAGTTCGCGTTTAAAACCAGTATCGCACAACATCTCAAACAATAGTAATCCGTTGCAGGAGTGTATAAGTCTAGGTTTAGAGTCATTACTTTCAACGCCATCGATGAATGAGAGAAAAGGGAGACTGTGGTAGCCATTGAGGGAGACAAATTGAAGACGGCTGTTGGAGAATAAATTCAGGCCTGATATTGAGGAGCTAGGGTTTCAGGCGGAGTGGTTTGGGGAGAACTGGGGTGGGAGATGAGAGAGAACCAATGTTTGGCCACACACTTGAATCTAATTAGGGATTTCGCCGACAAACGTACACGGATTTCAGTGATGAGATCGACGTTGCTGGCGATTAAATCCGCCACTGGTGATATTTCCGGCGGAGTTCCTCCGCCTGAAATCGCCTTTCATCTTTGATTTCCCGACCATTGTTACTTGCTTAATAGGTACAGAGAAGTGATCAGTGTTTTCAAATCGGGAAACGTATCGTGTATTATTTTTTTTATTGTATAAATCATATCGGGATACGTATCACGTATCTTAAGATACGTTTGATGGAAGAGTAGAAGTTTCTAATGTTTATTTAGACAAAATATTGGGAGAGAGAGAGAAATAATTATGTCCAGGGTGGGGAATGAGAATATTTAATTACTTAAACATAGATATAACTTGGGAAACCGGTCCGGAAATCAATTATTCGGGTGCGTGCAAATATCACCTGTAGGAGGGTTCAAATTTGGCCTTGTGCATGCATGTTTTATTAAAATTCGAAAACATTTTGCTAATATTTTGTTTTGACTGCAAAAAACATTATTGACACTACCATCTCTATTACAGAACCATACATGATATTTTCACCTTATACGGCTCCTTGCAAGTCCCAAATGAATTTAAGGATTTGTTCGATATTTTTTTTTAATCTTGAGCTGTTCGTAGTATAAATGAAGTCAAAATCTATGGTAAGGTCCCGAATTCAACCAAATTCTGTCTACTCTATTTTTAATAGTAATTAATAAAAAAGAAAAATGCTTCGAAGTTTTTTTATCGGCAAAAGTGCTGCTAAATTGATATTTTTACCTCTAAATTGATACTCCCTCCGTCCCTTTTTAAGTGTGTTACCTGGGAATTCCAACTATTTTTCTCTCACATCAACTTTTACAATTTTTACATCTACTTTTCATTAGTTACCATTATCAATATAATAATACATACTAACTTTTTAAAAAGGAATCTACTTTTAAGGGCAAAATAGGAAATGTACTTACTAACTTTTCAAAACACACACTTATTAAGCGACAGCCCAAAATGGAAATGTACACATTATAAAAGGGACAGAGGGAGTATAATTTTATTCTGATTGATTCATTTAGTGCGCTAATTAACACCGATTGATTTGATTTTGTTTTCATTCACGGTTTTGGCTATAAATAAAAAGAGTCCCGTTCTATTGTTTTTTACACAGAAAAAATACTCTTTCATAACACTGTTTTCAAGAGCAAGAAGGTTGATTGTGTTTAGCATTTATCAGTCTTCTTTCGTGCAAGGAAGATCTAGACAAAGGACTGTTCCAGGCTGTTTTATTATGAGGATGGCGTGGCTATATACTCTTGCACAAGAGAAGGCGGAGCCGCGAAACATCTTAAAGAGAACAACCTAGTCCGCGACTCATCCCTAAACAGCAGTCATATACGTTTCAATAATTTTCGTTCACTTTGTAGTATCGAGGTAATCCGTTCCATATTTTCTCTACAATAATTGTTCCAACAGCTAATGTGACAAGTTGACATCTCGAAATTTTACATGTACAATACAAATTCTCTCTCTCCAACCATAGCTTCAAACTTGGAGTTTTCATTTTTTATTTGAAAAACTGGTTTTAGAAAAACTTGTTTTAGAAAATGGTCACTTTTTTAACAAAAAATAAATAAAAATTTGACACTGCCTTCAAAAAGAACGCGGTGATGCGTACGGATTGGTCGCGCACGAACAAATCTGGACCGTTCGTGCCAATAAATCAACGATCCGGATTTTAAAGACTCTATTACCAGTAATAGAGCTCTATTACCGGCAATAGAGTTAATAGAGTCCGGACCGTCAAAAATGCTTTTGGACGGTCGAGATACACCGTCCGTGCACGATACGCAAACGGACATGCGTACGCGTATCTTTTTTGCTTCAAAAATGGTATGAGATGCAAAATCCATATGGGATCCACATTGAATTTGGCATTTTAATTGGAAGTGGCTGTTGTTTGAGTTGATGTTGGCTTCAAAAGTATTATTTCTTCACCACGTGGTATTTGAAGACTATTATTGGAGATGCTCTGAGCCATTTGAAGACTATCATTGGAGATGCTCTGAGCCTCACCATCCCACATTGATGTGAGGTTCAACACTTGATTTGAAGCCCCACATTGAATTATGTCAATTTGCTCTGAATTGAACTCAACATCTCAGCAATTTGACAAAAATAATACCATTAAGTGCTATGCTACTGCTAAGACCAACTTTCGAAGGGAACTTCACGAAAACGTATGGCATTAAGTAAAAATAACATTGAAGTGCAATCAACTATTCAAGGAGCTATTCATGGACCTATTCATGACCCTACACCAAGAACAACACTCTATAACATCTGCTATCATTCTCAATCCTAGCCATACTAGTCAGGCTAAGAAGCACAAACACGTATATAACCTCACCTATCCGTGTCAGACAACAAACTCGTTCGGACGCTCTTCGGCCACATGGCGGCCACTTCCAAATGTGCCCGAGCTTTTAATCATATATCAACAGTTAATACGTTGAGGATATCTTAGGAGGACAGAATCACCATGAGGACAACGAAGTCGCACGTACATAGGTTCAAGGATAGACTGACCACTCCAAGAGAACCCATGCAACTACGAACACAGTTTAACACAAGGTTCCCCTTCCACACTTCTTCCATGGCACGGGAAGCACGTCCTTATCAATTGAAGTGAACGGGTGGAAACCAACACTCCCCCCCTTCTATTTTTCTTCTAGTAATACACCTATAAATCCTATCATTGTTTTATGAACATGTCCCCTATGTGTAGCCTTGATTTTTAGAAGACTAACGTGTCCCAGACTCCCAGTGTCTGTATTGTGTTGTGTTTGTGCCATTGTCTCTATCCGTGCTTGTTAGGCTCCAAGGCTCTATGCGAGAAAGAATGATGCAAGTTAAAATCAATACAAGGAATATAGCATCACGATTTTCTGGCTGATCATATTCCTTTTGTTGGTCACTACATCTTCCTTCCTGGCTTATTCAAGAGTCTTGATCCAATTGTAGTCTACGGGCTTCACTAGTAATAGAAATTGGGAAGGTCTCCCCATGCCACAGATGCAAACAATTTAAGGAATACGTTTGGAAATTACACCAAGGGCCACGAAAAGAGTAATGAAGGAGATAGTAAAGAAAACAGTCCCTATGAATTCCTAACTCAACCTAGAAAGAATGCGCACCCCCGGAATAGGTCTACAAAGCCTGCACAACTCAGATTGCCCTTAAAATTCATCCCCCTGGAATTGTCTTGACACAAACTACTATAACAAAGACATCAGACAAAATATTGACAATAGAGTTCCAAGCATGCATTCTTGTCTATTATAGTACTTGCGGTAATGTGTTACTGTCATCAAATTAGGGCTCACACTTAAGCAACTACTGTGATAAATCATAAGGAGGCCCTCGTATGGAATGCTGGGGGAGTAATAACCCTTGAATTCGGTAATGTGCATAGTGTCAACATAAAAGAAAATGTCAACACGAAAAGATGATACTAGCATGTGAGACCAACGACTTACTACAAGCAAATAATTTAGCAAGGAGAAAATTAGAACCTGTATTCATGGAGTAAGAAGAAAAAGATTAGTGAGCCTTTGACCATGAGCTGGCATTAGTAAGATGAATTCAAATTTATCATTGGTGTGGCAATACCGGTATGGTAAGATGGTAGAGTAAATATACTGGCAATTGAGTGGAAATCAATTACTACAATCTGGTAATTAATTAACATGAAGAGATAGATAAGAGATAATTCATTTCAAAATTGTTCCTTGTAAATGTCTGTTTCTTGTCTTAGATCGAATCATGTTTGGATGAAGGGAACAAATCTCACTTTGCATAATACTAGATGTTGATGATTTTGCTAATATGTGTTCGTAATTACAAGAGATATTAGAGCAACATGTGCAAACACCAAAAGAGGGCTGCCCTGTGCATCAAGCACCTACTTCTAGCAAAATATTCAACCTTTCAATGTTATGTAGGCCACTACTAGTTGGAAAGTTCTGCAAAAAGCATATTTGCATGTAGGGTGTTGTTCAAACAAGACAGAGAGTTTCAATAAAGGGGTAAGCATAACCATTCACACTGTCATTAATCTCTTCACCTGGCTCAAGATCACGAAGCAAACCCAATGTCTTGCTCTTCATATTATAGGTAATAACTTTTCCTGGAATTGCCACCACAAGTGTGATATCTTCTTTCTTTTCACCCTTCACAACAAACAACACATAAAACTTAGAGAATGTTTCCATCTCAGGAAACGCAGGTCCCATGGTTTTCAGATCAACCCAGTACTTCGAAGTCAAACGGCAAGTGTCACTTTCCAACTCTAGGGTTGTGCATCTCATAGTAGAGGATGAACGGGTCTGAATAAGAATCAAACCCTCACCACATTCTCCAAAATACTTGACTCTTTTTTGAGAAAGATTTGACCCTCCAGGGAGTGGCAATGCAATCATCTCCTCGGCATCAACTTCGAATCTCAACAGACCATCTTGACGACTTAACCAATGAATTGCGCCATTCAAAAAGACACCACGACCATAACATGTACCTGGTGGAATAATCTTTTTCCAATTCCCATTCTCCGAGTTGTACAAATCAATTTCTACACGCCAAGTATCACGAAGACTAGGATTGTAGCGACTGCCCACGATAACTTTGTAGTGAGGTGATTTTGACGGGTCAAAAGCCAAGCAAGCACCACGAAGAATAGGTGTTCGAGACCAAAGTTCACTAGGTTTAGGGAGTACTTTGTACTTCCGCGTGGTCACATTACAAACAATGTATATCGGATTGGGCTTATAACCAGTACCGCGCAACATCTCGAATAACAGTAAGCCGTTGCAGGAGTGTATAATTCTAGGTTTAGGGTCATTACCTTCAATTCCATCGATGCAGGAGAGAGAGGGGAGACCGTGACCGGGGTTTGGGTTTCCGATGAGGGAGACGGATTGAAGACGGCTGTTGGAGTAGAAATACAGGCCTGAGATTGAGGGGCTACGGTTTCGGGTGGAGTGGTTTATGGAGAACTGGGGTTGGGAGATGAGAGAGAGCCAATGCTTAGACACGCCCTTGAATCTGATTAGGGATTTCGCTGGCAAACGTACAAGGATTTCACTGATGAGATCGATGTGGCTGGCGATCAAATCCGCCGCCGGTGATATTTCCGCCGGAGTTCCTTCGCCGGGAATCGCATTTCGTCTTTTGTTTGATGATTTCCCGGCCATTGTTGCTGGCTTGATCCGTACGGAGTGATTACAGATATCCCCCTTGACATTTAGAGTTGCGTCACACTTTCTCCCACCTCCGTTAGTCAACTGACTGATGTAACATAACTTTATTAAAATTTTATTTTAATTAAATATCATTTTGCAAAAAAGAAAATAACAATCAATATTGTTAAAAATGATTGGATGGTTTTAAGTTACTCAAAAAAAAAAAAAAACATTGTTAAGCATACAAAAAAAAGCTCATGGTATAATTTATTTTTTGGAACTGAAAAAGAACGCTTTCTATCAACCTTATAATAAAAAACACGTATGTTAGAGTTCATCATTTTATACGAACACAAATTTTTTTACAAACCTTAACAAAAATACTTATGTTATATTGATGAATACCCAAAACCACATTACTATAATTTGTTATTTTCTCCCATCTTTCCCTCCAAACCAAATAGCAACCGAGAATTTTTTTTAACTATCCTTGCCTTTTTTTTTTCCCATAAGTTTTGAACAAAACCATTTTAAAAGAGAATGGATGAACGAAGTGCAGATTAATGCCAAAGGTGTGGAGGAGTTCCATGAGTACTGTCAAGTTACTAGGAGTACGGAGATAACACATAGAGAGCATAAGGGGGAGAATGATCAGCGATGGGTATCGCCAAATCTAGGTTTTTTAAAGGTTAATGTTGATGGGCATTTGATGCTAGTTCAGGACGAGGGGGTGTATGGATAGTTATTCGAAATGAGCAAGGGCAGATTAGAAGTATGACGACAATTCCTTTACTACATGTTGCTTCAGCTGAGATGGCGTAGGCTTTGCTATTTCGCAGTGCAATGGATTATAAATATAGAGGATGGGCAGAAGTATCTAGTGGAAGGGGACGCTCAAGGAATAATCAACATGTTGAAAGAAGTCTATGCTGTTAAATCTAGCTTGAATATCCTCATTAGAGACTCTATTTCTTTATCTCAACGTTTATTGTTTTGTTCTTTTCATTATGTTTCTTATAATTGTAATAGGGCGGCTCATGCCACAGTCAAATATGTCATATCTTTTGGCCATGCGATGTTCTGGAGTGGAGATTTTCCATCTTGGACACAGCATGAAGTTTGTTTGGACTCTCCGTTATTATAATAAAACTATCGATCGATTAGTATAAAAAAAAATTATAATTACTTCGTACGTCCTAATGTGTTTGTCCATTTCAGATGTTTGTGCTATTTTTTTTTCAATTCCTTCTATCTTTTAATATCGTCAAAAATATCATTTGTAACGTGTTTGATAGTTATCTATCATTTCTACTGTAAAAATAATTAGAATTACTAAATACTCCACAAAATTGGAGTAAAGTACCTTGAGAACACAAACATCGAAAATCCACAAAATTGAACATCTTCTGTGAGAGGTTGCTGAGCGAACAGCTGAGGAACTCACAAGAGTCACAACCAAGGCCACAGTGCTGCCCACTTGCTCAACCAACCACCAAAGCAACAAACATGAACTCCGCCCCTACTCGATTTCACCTCTTCAAACGCCGCAAGGAACCCTAATATCCGTCGCTCTCTACCTCACACTGTATATGCAAAAGCATTTGTATCCAATTCTTATCTCACCAATTTCCACAAACTGCTCAAACCCTTCTCATGGATGCTTTTTCAGCTGAATCCTTTCTCAATCGGTCCACATTCTTCACTGCTCCAAGACGCTCTCTTCCCTTTCTATCTCACCACCATAGTAAACTATCCGCAACAAATTACCCTACAAATCTGCATTTCACTTCTCGAATTCCAACCAATTGCATCCGTCCATTCATTCGCAATGACTTCAGATTCAGAAAAAGTGAAAATTTTAACTTCAGAGCTTGTTCCAGATCAGCTGTGGCCAATGACGGTGGTCTTGGTGTTAAGGACTCGGTTACGACAGTGAATTTAGGGTTTGTAGAGGCATTGGTGAAGCGTGGGATTGTGTTGGCTGCTATTGTATGTGGGGTGGTTGTGATTAGTTGCCGAAGGGCTTTTGCGGTGGAGTTGGTATCGAAAAGTTCTTGGCCTAAAGTATTGCAGGTTCTTACGGTTTTCAAAGAGCAAGGTTTAATTTTGGCTGCGCTTTTGGGTCTGTCTGCTTTTTTCTCAATGGCTGAGACTTCAATTACCACGCTTTGGCCTTGGAAGGTACAATTTAATATACTCCTATCAGTTTTTCCTTCTTTTTTTTCCGGGATAATAGGATGTTAGTATGTTAGCAGAGTTAGATTAAGTCCATTGACGTTCCATCTACTTGAACGTGAAACCTTTGAGCATGCTCAGAAGTGCCCACTCACGGGGGTTTGACCTGCGGCTCGGGGTCTTATTAGAATTTCGTTGTTGTGCAGTATTTGTCATGGGTTGGAGCATGTGAGATCTTTATCTTGAGCTAGGAACAAACTATTAAGGGTAACTTTTCAGGACATATTTTAATTCTCGAAACCAAAAGGAGTTAGTGAAGGAAAATACGGAGGCGAGGATTTGTTTTTAGCTTCATTCAGAATTAAGGGATATATGATTTACCATAGTTGCAGTGTAATGCCACTGGGGTCGTGAAACAGAACAACACTAACACGGTTACACAACAGGAGACTTACGTGGTTTCCCTATGAAATGGGAACATCCACTGCGAAGTGGATTTCGATTATTGCAATATCACTCAACACTTAGTTTCACAAACTTGCTTCGGAGAATTTGCATGGTTCGACTGTTTGCTTACACTAGCCTTTGTTCTTTTGACACAAATTAGGGTGGAAATTATTTACGGCGCTTTGTTATCCTCTAACTGTCATATGGGCATCGGTGCTTTGCTGCATACCAATGAAATTACCAGCGGCCTCCGAGATTTATATATGACCTAATAGGAATTGGAGGCGTGTTAATTGATTCTCAGAGTGAGTATAATAAGTTTTTAGCTAAAAATGGTTTGTGATATTGATGAGGGGGATACCTCATCAATCAAGAGTGTGAGCAATGGTGTTAATATTTAGTTGGGTTCGTAGTCCAGAGCTTTCTACACAGTCCTTTTATGAGGATTTGTGAAGTTATATCTTTAGATAAAATTGCAACTTTCGAGTGGTGTTTGTTTTGATAAGACTATCTTTATGAGCAAAAGGGGGACGCTGAGGTGATGATCTAAGGGTTCCACATTCCTCTTCGGAGGTGATTGATTGTTAGTGTTAATAAAAGTTGAGGTAATTCTTTGTGGCAACTAACTAATGTGGTTGGTGGTAGGGTATGGTGAGACTTGAGGCTGAGGAATTAAGTTTTAGTATGACAAATAAGAACATGTAGTTAAAGGTTGATTGGCAAGATATTGCTTGCACTTTTGATAATTTAGGGATTTGGATAATTTAGAACTATATAGCTGTCTAGAACACTTATTTGAAATCTGATGAGTTAAAAAAAAAAGACTAAAAAATGCTAGACGAGCGTATGTTGGGAGTTGCACCTAACTCGCCGGAGTCGAGTTCTTTACCTAACAAGTCTTATAGGCTTTAGAAGCCTAAACCAAAGGCCATGGGTAGCTGGAGCATCGAGAAGTCTTTTTGGTCCAAAAGCAAGTCCATGGTTGTTGGTAGGTAAGTTCAAGGGTCACCCATGGTAGTTGGCAGGTCGAGGGTCATCATGAATCCGGTACTTGCATTAATATTCATCTGGATACATTAAACACATGATGTTAGTTCATTGCATGAAGTCATTTTTAGATTCTATGTATGCATTTATGTCTAGGTTCATTCACATATCTAATCAAATGTATTCATTGATTCTGTTCATTACATTTAGACTTCTAGGAATTAGAAGGGATTTATCCATGGATTAGAAATCGAGATGTAAGCTTTCCTTTTATGAATAGAATTGATTATTGAATTTGAATCTGAATCTGAGACTGCGGTCATCGTGATTGGGGCTGCGGTCCTTGCAGAAATCACCTAACCCTTACGAGAGTGAAGCACTCTCTCTCTTTTCTTCTTCTCATTCCTTCCTTTCTTCTTCTTTGTGTACTTACTCCGAGTACTATTATTCTTTCTCACCAAAAACCACCATGTTTCGTATGGTAGGCGGCAATTCTTAAGTCACACCCCACTCTGGTAGGACCCAGCCTACGCAAAGTGGTGGGACATTTGTCACCACATGTACACCTATCGGGAATATCACATTATTACTAGATAACAATCCACTGCAAATCGCAATAGAAACAAACAAAAGATACTAATACACCAAACCCTACAGTCTCATACAAGTAGGTGTTCACAAATCCTTAACAACTTTACGAGTCAAAAGTACTTGTCTTTTACTCAACCACACCCAACCTCACAAACTAATATTTACATAGTACCAACTAATTGACAAAATATACAATAACAACCTCTATGAACCCCTGACTAGCACGATAGTGGACCGACGTCTAGCTCGAACGGAGATCTGCAACCAAAAAGGTTACAGGAGAATGTACATTAGCATCATAATAAGAAGAAGTGCGTAAACATTTTAGATGGATCGAGGTTTAAGCATCAAGCTAATACCAATTTTATGCTATAACAACAAAACCACCGAAGAACATATTTCATCATTGCAATAAACTTTCTCAACCCGCAAACTCATTACAACGATTTATCCCAAAAGGATTGTAAGTAATCACATTTGCACCCCCACTCTAAAGTAATGACATGTAAGTTCATCAAATGTGCCAATGAGTCGTCTACTTCACGACCAGGAGTTAAGACGGTATCGTTATCTCATTCACAGGCTCACATAGTGGCTGTGACGAGGGCCATTCTTTATCACCAATGGTAGGTGCTAACAAGTTAGATTAGTACTCACCAATAGGGTAAGCAGCAACCAAGCTTACTGGCAAATGCCACCAAGTTCGCCAATCCACCAAAAGCAAGCAACAACAAGTTTGCTCAACAACCTAATGCAAGCCACAACTAAGCTTGCAAACTAACACATTGGCACAGCCGCACAAGAGAGATAAAAATTCCCTTTCAACTCATCAAATATCATTTGATCCATCTGAGCAATGAATATCTCCAAAATATTCTCAAAGCATAAGAAGAGTTTTCAACCAGTAATAACCACACGGCAATTGAGCAATTAGAAAAGTAACATTTCAATTTATTATTGAAGTTGTACATTCCCACCTTTCAAAAAGACCCACTCTGCCAATAGACTCTATCATCTATGCGCCGGAGGCATAACGGTGACCATCCTTATGTTATCCTCGCCTAAAATATAAATTATGCAACATCCTTAATGTTGGCATTCACCTCTCATGCTCAAATGTAAATAAAATGCATGAATGTACATAAGACAATCCCACAGCCTTACAGTCCTAGAATTCATAGAATTAATGTACTTATTTGTTTGCCACAAGATTTTAATCACAAACTCTAGGCACATACAGAGACATCATATTAAACGTCCAGAATTTTCTGAGCCCGGTAGCTATTTTTAAATAGATACAATCAGACTCGAAGCTTGCAGTAAATTCTGTAAAACTGTGGCCACCTTCAAACTGAAATCTTCTATTTCACAGAAATAATTAAAGTACGTGGGTTATAGATTTTGAAAGCTCTGTGTCTAGTTTCTAACAAAACAAGCGGAACGCAATTTCGAGATTCCTAGGATGAGATAGAACCGTCTCCGAGATGTGCGGCAGTTTGTTTGCATTTTTTCACCTAACGGCATATTGGTAATTTTTTTTTAGTAAATTCTGTGCTTTGAGTGAAGTTATGAAATTTTAACAAAAGATCAAAGACGTATACAGGTACCTACAGTTAAAGTCTCGTAAAAGTACGGGTTCGGGAACCATGTCTAAAAATTTGTCAAAGCATAGTTGATTTTACTAAGCTCAACAGTGAACCCCTTAACTATCTTTATCACGAATTTCTACAAAACAAAACCATAAACTTTTCTTCCCAGTGGTAATAAACTAACATTAATTGTATAAGAGTTACATGAATCATGAACTTTAAATTAAAATCAATAATTCTTACCTTAGATTATGTTTTCCCCATCTCTCTCGCTCTCTCGTTGCTGTAAAAGTAGGAACTGCAAATCTCTTGTTTAGATAAGGATAAAATTAATTGAGGTGTCATGTGTTTGGACTTCTATGTAAATTGGATAAAAACCGAACCAAAAGGGGATGATTCCCTAGCCTTCCACAACCTTCCTCTTTTTGTTTTCTTCTATTTCTGTTTTTCTGTTCTTTTTATTCCTCTAGGTGTCCTCTAAGACACTCGTACGCGCGGGGTTTAATTCTACCTCTAACCTGTCCTTTCCCCAACATGTCCCAACCCATCATTATTCAAGACTTATTTTATTTGCTCTCTTAAACTCATATAATTGTTTTGATATGATTATCAATTTAATTTCTATTCTTTTTATTCCTCTAGGTGTCCTCTAAGACACTCGTACACGCGGGTTTAATTCTACCTCTAACGTGTCCTTTCCCCAACGTGTCCCAACCCATAATTATTCAAGACTATTTCTATTTGCTCTCTTAAACTCATATAATTGTTTTGATGTGATTATCAATCTATCACCGGTAACAAACATGATTTAAATAGATTACCACATGCCATATCAAGAGATGCACGTGCATGTTCGGGGTCTTACACCTTACGCGTCCTAAAACCGTCCTACATCAAAACCTTGTCGTTTTAAGGTTCTTGAAGATAGAAGACGCGGATGGGCTAACATTGGATGCTTTTAGGTTCATACAATGCGGTCCATGTGGTCCTTACATTTCACTGTTATTAGGTAAGTTTATGGGATGTTATTATCTTTTCATGCTCATACAAAAAAATGTTCTGGCCTTAGGAAGTTTGCAATCTTGTGTGCTCCTGCAGGCATTTCCATGTGGCGTGAATCTGTTCTTTTCTTTTATTTCATTTTATTGTTCGACAGACACTTATTATTGTTTTTGTTGGATACTGCTGCATACCAGGTGCGTGAGCTGGCTGAAAAAGAGCCTGAAAATGGTGTCTTCAAAATGCTTCGCAGTGATGTTACTCGGTTCCTTACAACTATACTTATTGGCACAACGTACCGCCCTTCTTATGCTTCCAATAATATTGTTGGTCATTCTCTCTTGAATTTGAATAATGCGCCTTATTGGTAGTTATTTTTTGTTTTCTCAGTGTGGTAAACATTGGAGCAACTGCACTTGTCACTGAGGCGGCAACAGCAATATTTGGTGAGGCTGGTGTGAGTGGAGCAACTGGGGTGATGACTGTACGTCAAAGTTTCCTTTTATATTCATCGAAGAATCTAAAGAATTGAGACAGTTTGAACATAAACATTGTGAGATTCCAAGCACCAAATATGCTATCTAGTACTTCAGGCTGTGGAAGTTTATTGTCGAATGTTGAATCGTTATAGTTGCTGTTGTATGTGAATCATATAGTTTAGCATCATTGTTTGGCAGCTGCAAACCACTATTTTAATATTTGCACTAGGACTTGCCATCTAAAGTTGCCCAGATTCATCTTCCAAAAAAAACACATTTTGCTAGTTTAGCCGACCCCAATTGATTTGGGACATAAGGCTCGGTTTGGTTTGGTTTGGTTTATGCTATTGCTTGTATACAGTACCTACTTATGATCTGTGCATCTCTCTCTTTCTCTTTCTCTCTCTCTCACCGGCACCTATCTGTAGAAGTTTTGGAAATAAATGAGTTGGCGGATTCCGTACTTTTTGAAAAATCTAATGGTGTTTTATTGTCATTGGTGCTCCAGCGTTTGGATAATTGTGAATAGGAAGTTTCCAATTAAAACCATAAGCTGTTACTTTATGTCAAACTACAGAAGAATCTTCGCTCGCTCTGGATATCTACCATGGCTGGATTTCTACCATGGTAGTGAGGCATTTATGATTATAGAGAATTTGTGGAGGGTTCTAATATCTAGGTAATTTCATAGTCTAACAGATGCTCATCAGACTTCCGCGGGTAAAATAGTTTGAAGTTTGTACAAGGTTTCTTAGTAACTTCAATAGTAGCTTATTCTGCATGTGATGAATGGCCTTCCAAACTTGCATGGGATGAAGCTATGTTTCTGTTGTGGTTTGAAAATCTTCAATCCACTGGGAGGAGAGTACTTGCCTAGTCATATCCAAGGTTCTAAATATCGTCCCTTACGTGTTATAGCCCAGTTCCTTGGAAAAATTAAATATGGTACATAATCATGTCATGATTTTCAGTGGATTTCATATGTGAGACTTGTTTTTGTCTCAAATATGGAGAATTTCAAATGCTCTTTTTGTTCGATGTACTCCATGCCTAATTAAGTTATAGTAGCAGGTGTATGCATACACATACATACAGTCGGGTTTCTTTATTGCTTCACCATGGGTTTTCAAACCAGTTTTTTTGTCCCTCATGATGTCAGGTTGCTATCTTGCTCCTTACAGAAATTACTCCAAAAAGTATTGCTGTTCACAATGCCACTGAGGTTGCTAGGTTCGTGGTAAGTCTAGAAGCTTTTTCTTTCTTTAGAATTGAATCGAAGAGAACATAACTGGATAGTTACCGGTTACAAGGGATCATGTGCCTCGTTTCCGGTGACTTTGTGACAGTATTGCCTCTACATTAATCTGATCAGTGTCACTTGCAATGCCTCTAGGTCAGGCCAGTGGCGTGGCTTTCAGTGGTATTATATCCTGTGGGAAGAGTTGTTACCTATCTATCAATGGGTATGCTAAAAATCCTCGGTCTGAAAGGAAGAAGGTGTGCTTTATCTTGAATGTGTTTTGATGTTTTCCTAACTTCCTTGTCGTGTTCAGTATCTTGTCAAAGAAGTGCATCTCTTACTCTTGCTTTTGTTGTGTGCATGTGCCGTGTGGTTGTAATACGTGTACCTCCTTTGAGTTGCCCCAAGAGGACTTCACCTCTTGCCCTGGCATTTATTAGTAGCCTAAATGGCTTGCTTTGTATGCTACTAATTTGAGAGTTGGTCTGAAAAAAATATTTGAGTCAAGTTACCTTTGCGTGCAAAACAACAACTATATCTTAACAATTTTGAAAACCCTTGTACTGAAAAAGCCTAGCCTAGGAGATGGAAGAGGAGCAGCAACTATTGCCACCCCCTTCCACCTCTCCGGTACCCCCTCTCAAAGTCCTAACTCCTAAGTATATGCAATAGCGTTAGTCAAACACTACAATGTAGTCCAAGCTCTCCCTGCCTACTATACACTACCTATGATACTGATTTACAATTTTTCTTGAAATCAACTGACCCTGTCATTTCTGATGGAATAGTGAACCATATGTTACTGAAGATGAATTGAAACTGATGTTGCGAGGAGCAGAATTAAGTGGGGCAATAGAGGAGGAAGAACAGGTAAAGTAATGTATTTGCTTTTGAGTTGCCATCGTTTGTGTTCCTTAGTGGGTTGAAACTATATGGAAATTGACTTCATTAGTTTCTGAGTTGGGGTGACTAGTCGGTTTCATTCAATATTCTCGTCATCTGCCTCTGTTTCAGAAATGTGAGCATCACATTCGACACACAGCACTTTGGAGGAATATCATTTTGCCTCGGAAAAAATTGTAAAATCAAAGTTGACTTAAATGTTGTAGTGGCGTAACAAATACAGGCCACCTAGCGGACTCTGGGATTATTTGCCGGGTAACTTGACGAAGTCACAAAAAGCTGCCATAAAGTACATGCTATATCGTTTGGACAATGTAAATAGAGAAGGTGATGGTTTTCTACAAGTGAAGTTAAGAATGAATTGTACGATTTGCCTGTGACCTCCTAGTTTATGCCATATCCTGCAAGTGATGCCCTTAGCGAAATGAGTAAATCATCTAAAATTGTTAAACATGACTGGTCCACAACATAGACCCTTGAAAGCTACGAGTTCGGAAACTCTTAGCTAAATTCGAAGGTTGGTTAGGAACTTGAGTTTTGGGGTTGTGGATGCAATCATGGTCTGAAAGGTATAGTTTGACGTATTTTGGGTCTAGTAGTTCTGTAATAGGGATATATTGCTGGATTGGCTAGGCTGGTAGAAATCTGGGAATTCTGGACCCAAGAAAATCTAAGGTCCTTGAGCCACACATTCCTGATAAAAGTGAATTCCCCTTTTGTCTTCAAGCATATACTTGAGGGACTGATCACAGTCGGCTTCTTTGTTTACAGGAGATGAGTATTAGTAATTGCTGCTTTCATAAAGTCTTTGGTGAGATTACACGTCCTATTTCATGCATAAGAACTGGGAGGCTAACAACATCATGTGGTCTTGCAGGATATGATTGAAAATGTGTTAGAGATAAAAGATACACATGTCAGAGAAGTAATGACACCTCTCGTTGATGTTGTTGCAATTGATGCCAGTGCAACACTGGTCGATTTTCACAACTTGTGGGTGACTCATCAGTATTCAAGGTATGTCATTCTTTTAATCTGTTCGCTTGTGACATTGTAGTTCCTATTTTAACATGCTAAAAGTTTTTCAAACACATTCTTTAGGGTGCCTGTTTTTGAGCAGCGTGTTGATAATATAGTTGGTATTGCATATGCCATGGATCTTCTCGATTATGTTACAAAGGTCAGCTAGAAGCTACTTTCATTTGTTCTCTCTCAAGTTATTATTCCTGGATTTTTTTCTAGTTACAAACATAAATATCATAGTTTGCAGAATTATAATCTTTTTTTTTTACTTTGAAGGGGGAGCTACTGGAAAGTTCTGCTGTAGGAAATATGGCACACAAACCTGCATATTTCGTCCCTGGTAATTTGGTTCACTTTAGATTAATCCTTTTGTACGGTATTTTGTTGGTTATATTCTGAAATGTTTTTGTGCGAAAGCAGAGATGTACATGCATCCTAGTTAGGAAATTATTCAGCGATTCCCAAGGCTCTGTGGTTGCCTAGGTATCGAACCATCATTCCTGTTACTTATCTAGACAATTTGGATTTGAGACACCACTACCTCGTGTAACTCCCCAATAACGAATTTTCTTTGTATGGGTAGTGACTGCATATTAGGATTTGATTTTTCTTTGCGCTCAACCATTCATAGAGGTTGTAGTTTTGTATCTGACCTGCTAACCACCCAAACCCAACCTTGTTTTCAAGGATTTTGGTTGAGAATATAAACTTGTAAAGAAATTAAATGGGTTGCGATATTTGTGTTCCAAATTCGCAATCCATTTAGAAGTATTCGTCCAGTGAATAATTGTTGTCCAGTTTTCACATGCAACATATTGTAACATTGTATGATTGATGAAAATGCAGATCAATAGCATAGTTCATTTTAATAATTGATAGTTGTTTGACTGGTTTATGTAGTGGAGTCATTTAGGTAGGTTCTGAAAGTTAAAAAATGGGAATTAAAGGATGAATGGGGTTAAAAAAGACATTAGGGTTTCTTTGATTTAGTTGTTTTTGGGTCGCGGTTTATGCTTCTTGCCCTGTTTATTTGATGGTTTCGGTTGCGGTTGGGCCAATAGCGGTTGGGCCAATATGAGCTGGTATGGGCACTCGCTACTACCCCAACCAATTTATCACCACCACTACCGCTTTTTCTTCATCCTTTTGCAACTTATCCTGTCTCTTCACTACTGGTACAAGAACGTTGAGAAGGGCCATACATCACATGTCAGATTAGACAACTGGATGTCATAGTGAAGTGAGCTTTTCTATGTAATGTTTGCAAGACCGCCTTTCCAGTCTTCCTTGAACTTTTCAGCGACTGAATCCCATGCCAAAGATAGAGAACTTAAAGGCTGAACTCCTCATTTGTATCCCAAAACAAAGTTAGGAAAGACCGTGTCTGCATTGTCGTTTGTCCTCTTATTGACCTAGAGAATCTGTAACCAGTAGTCAAACTAAGCATATAATAGAGGATATACTACCCAAATTAACTCAATTTCCTTTATTCCTAAGTTGTTTTTTCTGTACTTAAGCCTTTAACTGGAGCGATATGAAGCTAATCTTGATCATCTGGTTGATTTGTCATTTTTGTTAGACTGTTATAGATGAATGGTGGGCTACTTTTTCAAGTTTGTGTTAAGTGTCTTTTCTTCTCTTGGATAAATCATGCAATTTAAAAGTAAAAGATGTGAACTAAACCTTGCTGCCAAATTGCAGATTCAATGTCAGTCTGGAATCTTCTTAGAGAGTTTCGCATCAGGAAGGTCCACATGGCTGTTGTTCTTAATGAATATGGTGGTACTGTTGGAGTATGTATGCAGATACAGCCAAATACTGTTTGTGTTGTATTATTTCTTGTTCGCCAGTAATGCCACAAGTTTGTGGTGTGTGTGTGTTGTGGTGTTGAACTGGTCAATATTACATTTGTTGATTCAATTTCTATGTCCATCGTGTTTCGAAAATTAACTACTTCCTGTTCTTATCGGTGAGACAGATAGTAACTCTGGAAGACGTGGTTGAGGAAATTGTTGGTGAAATCTTTGATGAAAACGATTCAAAAGTAAGTCTCCTTTAAGCTTTTTGTGTTTTCATATTTCCATTATTTGACGCATGCAAAAGCTTCTGCCTGTCAATTTTATATCCATCCCTACATTAACTTCTTATCAATTCAACATTATCAACTCCTTTCCGTTGAGATAATAGAGATGCTACTTGGCAAGAATTTAAGACATTCAATGCTTTTACTGCCACTGTCAAGTGTGAGGAGATTGGTTGGAATATCATGAAACTCTCGAGTCTTGTTTTTCTGACACCCCATACTGTAGCTGGTGTTATTGTTAGTTTTTTTTATATGTTTGATTGCTTTAAACAGGAGGAAATCCAGAAAAAAACAGGCTATATTGTAATGAGAGCTGAGGGAATTTATGATGTGGATGCAAATACATCAATTGATCAGCTTTCTGAAGATCTCTGCATCAAAATGCCGGAGGTGTGTCAAATTTTGTGATATGCCCTTGATTGCTGGTTAATTGTTGAATTTTCTCTTTCTTTTTCTCGAATAGTTGAATTAAATATGCTTGCACTTTTCAATTTTCTGGTGCTTTATTCACAATAGTAAAATTGTGTATCCTTTTTTTCACTTTGGCAGAAATAATATTTCAAATGCTAAAGAACAAATAAAGACAGGTATCAAAAAAATGTGTCTTGAGAAAATCCACTTGTGCTATAGAAATTAGTTACAAAACCAAACATGTTTATTTTTCTAGCAATCAGTGTTCTTGTCAAACGAACACTTATGAGCAAATATGTTTCTTTTTCCATTAACGTCGATGTACTTTTTCTTAGAAATATTCTCTTGCACAGAATTCTTGACAGCTGAATGGAGCCCTTGTGTATCCTGATTCGTATAAATTGGTTGAACTTGAGAGTTATTTATTTATTTTTTTTGAATGGTGAAGAAAATTTGCATTAATTACATAGGATCAAAAGATGAAATCAGTACAACAAGAAAATAAAGGCATTGAGAGAGCCTCAAAGAGTACAAATACTCTTCTACTACTGCTACTTGCAAAAACAAAACCTACCTCCAAGCCGCTTGAATTTTTTTTAGAAGAGAAACGAACACAACAAAATAAAACGCAAAAATGTTGGCAAGATGCCAACAAAAACTGATGTTCCCCATCCACCAAAGACGTGCGCTGCCCATGAATAGGCCGCCGGACGATGGCCCTGAGTCCACCACTCGATTTATTGCCGACGAGCCCCTTGAATCTAGCAAAACCCACACAGTCAACCCACTACAACCCAAACACCAAAACTCAACCCCACAAACGCAGCAACCTGATTCACCACGGCAACCATCAAAAAACAATCCCCAAACACCAATATCTCAGCCCCTCACCTTTGTAGCCATAACCCCTCAAATCGACCCCTCAAAAAACCAACAATAGTTGCTGCCCTCAATACTCCTCAAGTCACTGCTGCAACACCACCACATCTGCCCACAGGCTCCTCAAATTGCCACCGCACCTGCGCTACCGCCCACAAACGCCTCAAATGGCCACCGCCACTCTGAGCCCTCAAGAACTGCTACAAACCCCTGCCATTCTGCCACCACTATGAATCCTTAAACCACCTCCCCCGCTGCTGTACAACCCACCACAAAGCGCTGATGCGAACCCCTAACGCCAAAAAAAGACGGGAAACACCAAACCGGAAAAAAGAAACAGAACTAAACTAAGAAAAAGAGTGAGGTCAGGGAAAGAGAGGAAAAAAAAACCCTAACGGCTGAAACTATAGAGAGAGAGGGATGCAAAAGTCTTGGAAGTTAAATGCATACCTATTGCAATTGGCATTTCTGAGTAATTTTTAGTTCTGTTCTTCCTTGGCTACTTTCTCCACTTTTTTTTAGTGGGTTAAACTTCTGGTTCTCCCTTAATCTGTTACAAAGTTCCGGATTGAACAATTTCCTGTCAACTGCCTTCTGTTTTAATTGTTTTTCTCAGTTTTGATTCCCCCCTTTTTCTTTCGGAAGGTATAGCGCCCATCAATTGGTAATTAGACTTTGATGATCTCCCTTTTCCAGGGTCATCAATATGAGACAGTATCAGGTTTTATTTGTGAGGCATTTGGATATATCCCAAGGACGGGTGAGACCATAAAAGTAGTAGTTGAAAAAGCAAGCCGAGAAGAGCATGAAGAATACACTGAAGGGGAATCCAACCGCAAAGATGAAAAAGAAACACATCAAATTTTTAAGCTTGAGGTATGACTTTCCTCCTTTCTTACATGCTGCTTTTAGGCATTTTCTTCACCTAAAGTAGTGGTTTACTATCCATTTTGTTTTTACCTTTTCTACGTGTACCGACTTACATGCGACCTTGTGCCTTGTGGTATAAGCATCTAACTAACTAGCACTAGGAAATGTAGTGGTGGTGGTTTCATCGGTAATCCCGTTTGTCTGCTTCATTTGCTCTTAGCACTCATTTGAGAGTTTGTCCGAGATATTTCCTGGGAAGGAGCATTTGAAAGTTTCCAAGCAACCCCCCCCACCCCCCCCCCCCCCCAACCCTAGCTGTGATAAGAATCCAAGATTGAGTTCTTTTCTTTGTTGTCTGAGCAATCTGTCAAAAGCACTAACTCGTCAAATACACTACATATTAATTGAACGTTCTAGCGTTCACAAAACTGACGTGGTCATATTGTCCATCATGCAGATATTAGAAGGAAATGCTAGAAAAGTGGGTGCAGTTCGGTTTGAACGAATAAACCATGATGATGCAACATTGAAGTCAAAAGAGGTAACGCGTTTGGTTCCAAAATTCATGAAACGAAAAGGGAGCAGCGGTGAAGACTCAGACAAGACTGACTACAGTGAGGTTCCTCACCAAGATCGAGCAGAGGATGATGATGTTCATTATGATGGTTATATATCTAGTGAACCTGAATATGATCATGAGCATCACAATGACCAATAGTTACATTTCACATTAATCCCATTCTTACAGCACCGAAATGGATTCAAAGGAGCAAAAGCATCATAAAACGTCGTAACCTGTAAATTAACATGTAAAATTTTCACAAATGAGAAGTATCCCCTCGGAGTTGCTTGCTCTGTGGGATTCGGCAAGCTGTTCCAGTAATCTGCATGCTGTGTAGGCGTGTAGCATGTGGCTGAATCGACCTTTGTGGATTTGGTTCAGAATCTTTTGTAGTGGTTTCGCAGATGGATATTGATCAAGCGCTTATCCTTACAAGAATGAAATGATTTTTTTCTAGGCACATAACAAAATTATTCCTTATAAAGTGAATGTTTCGGATCATTTGTGTGGAACCCGAAATAGGTCTCACAAGGGGTCGGTACCCCATTAGTACCTTCCCACGGGTTCCTCTAATATTTGCTCATCTGCAAATGACTAAAGATTAAGTGGGTATCTCAATCTCTTGCTTTTTCTCTGTTGGTATCGGTTGATAGGCTTGAAAATTAGTGGTTTCAAGAGTCTTTGTTCAGATTCACTTGTCAAATATGTGATTTTTATTGCTCAACCTCTCAGATTTGTTCTTAGAGTTTTGTAGAGATTCACTTGTCAAGGACATGATTTCTATTCGAAAATCACTTGGAGAAACTTTTCTTTCGCTGGGAAAAAAAACCGGGTATGTTGAGTTAAATTTAGATTCTGAATATGGTGATTATTGAACACCATGTTGGTATTGCTTCTGCCTCCTTTGATGCCCAAACTGTCGCAGTTGGAGTTGTTGTGATGAACGGTTTGAATCATCTTTGTGGGCGATGATAAAGACGATGAGTTCACTTTTTTGACGATGATGCCGACGGTGATGCTGTTGACAACGATGACTATGACGCTGACGAGGTCGAGCCTACAAAACGGATGACGATCGTTATTCATCGGAGAAGGTTGTATAGCAAAGAGGCTGCTGAGTGAACAGTGACTCGCCCCCCTGTGGTGAGTTACTGCAGCAACGGAGGTAATGGCGAGGGAGGGAGGGAGGAGGCGAGACTGTTGGGTGTTAATTTTAGGTGGTTTGGCTCGGCATTTTCTCCCTTTGGGGGCTTTTGGGGGTTTTGCCAAGACTATTGAGGATGCTCGACCAAACTATTAGCGTACCTAGTTCGTAGAGGTATTGATATTAGAATATGACTTGGAATCACGAATACTGAGGCCCCATTCCACTAACTCAAAAAGCCAAAAACCAGTTTATTGTGTTTTTTGAGACAGGTCATCCCCTCACAATAAATCACATAAAAAATCATAAAAAGTCAACACGTATTTCGAGTTCTCACATAAAAAAACCTAAAAGGCCAAAAAATTAAAAAAACCAAGTTAGTGGCCCACTCCTGAAACTAACAGTGTGCTATGTATGTTTATGATAGAACAATTCGATTTTCTATGGCAAGCATGGCCTTACAAATAGAATCTGCTCTTTTATTTAGCACTACTACAATTCAATAAACAAAAAAAGTACTAGCAGTTTATGTATTAAATATGTAAAAAGTAGTACAAATTAATTTGTTGTGTTGAAAATAGAAAAATATATTCTACACCGCCGGAGACGCTCATACTTTAATACTCCTATATGACTTTTTACTTCACTGTCGAGTTGTATGTCATTTTTATACGATGTTGTAAGCTACGGGTCACAAAATCTGTGACTTAAAAACATGCATCAATAACTCCTTCCTCATATCTTTCTTTTTTTTGTAACGTGATTAAATATTACTCACTCCTTCCCTTTTATAGTGTGTACATTTTCATTTTGGGCTGTCTCTTAATAAGTGTGTGTTTTGAAAAGTTAGTTGGTACATTTCCCATTTTGCCCTTAAAAGTATATTACTTTTTAAAAAGTTAGTGGGTATTATTATATTAATAAAGGTAAGTAATGGAAAGTAAATGTAAAAGTTGATGTGAGAGAAAAATAGTTGGAATTCTCAGGTAACACACTTAAAAAGGGACTAAGGGAGTAGTATGTTAGCCAGCCAGCTAAATTAATACTCCACAAAGCTCGAACCTATAACTTCACCTCTGAAAAGACAATTGTTAGCGCTAAATCAATCAACACGCACACAATAAAGGAATAAGAACAGTAAAGAAAGAACGACAGCAAGATTTTACGTGGTTCCTCAAAATCCGGGTACGTCCACGGGAGCGAGAGTGAGTCTATTATTTGATCAAAAGTCTGCTAGGGTTTTTACAATATGCAGTATTTATAACGACTACTCCTATTTCAACCCTAATTACACCGTACCATACCTCGGGGGGCGAACCTTTGGTCCTATGGCCCGGCGCAACAATTGAATCCGCGATGGGCCAGGTGCTTTGCTTCGCATTTGGCCTTCATTAGAACTTTCCGGTATCTCTCCATATGAGCCACCAGTTCCAATAACAATCATATATATAGGGATAAGCTCACGGTATTAACTTTCACCCAATTAATCTTATTATTCACTATATTTTTTTTCTCATATTTATAAATATACCTATGCATGTATTTGTATATGTATCATGCCAAAACTGGAACACATGCTCCAAAATGCAATTTTGAATAGTATAGAAACTCGGATGCTAAAAGTAAGTGGACTTTGATTGCAAGCACATGCAATGGGGACTTCACCTTCTTTAATCAAACAATTGCCGTCAATTCTGCAATCCCCAATTTGCAAAGACAACTGTATCACATGTTAGCGTGGCCCCACTGTTGCTGCTTTTGTTCTAGAGTTCTTGTCCCCCAAGGCAACGAAATTTTTTTTTGGGTACCGAATGGGTACCAGCTGTCCATGCCGAGCATGATTTCGGGTTTCCAAAAGTATCAAATTGATTCCCTCTCTCTCCTCTTTTTCTCTCTCCTCTTTCGGACGGTTGAATCTCGCTTTGGACGGCTGAGATTGCCGAGCGGGTAATACATGGGCAATACCCACCCGAGACTGAAAAATTTCTCCAAGGCAACAATCAAGGCGTTATTCTCTTTAACTTTTTTGCGTGATTTTTTAGACTTTTTAAAAAAAATTGGGCAATTTTTTTTTGTCTTTTTTAAAAATTTATTTCAATTTCGATCAAAATTTTATATTTTTCTCATCAAATAGAATTAATAATTCACAAAAATTTAATGTAAAACTAAAAGTACCTGAGCACCAAAAAAAGCATTGATATGATCCAACCCAGGGGTCTGCTGTGCGGGGTGCTCGGCAGGCCCTGCCAAGCACCATCCGAGCCTTTGAGATGGGTACATTACCATGTAAAATACCCAAAACACCCTTCGTTACTCATCCTCAAATTTGGGTTGTCCAAAACACGTTTGCACGGCTCGAATGGTGCTTGGCAGGGCCTGCGGAGCACCCCACAGCAGGCTTCCGAATTTCGATATGATCTCTCACATATATTGTTTGTTTTGTATACTATAGTTGCTATTTTGATTGGTTTTGTCTCTTGTTCAGTTACATTGGATAAGGTTTTTCCTTTCCTCATTGTTTGTGTGGTTTTTTATTTGGAAGACAGATCCTCTCCGACCTTGTTGACATGGGCGGCTACACTGCTATTTGAGGGGTTCAAGCGAACTCTCTTGGTTCGGAAAATGTACTAAAATTTTACTATTTTTAACTTTCAAATTAGTATTTTTATAATATTGTCTGCACTTGATGAATGGGATAAAGTCAAAGTAAAAGAAAATTCATGTAGATTCGTTACTAAGTAATATTGCTCAACAAAACAAAACAAACCAATCTAGGCCTTGATATATTTTCATCCAAAATAAATACTGTATCTTTAATTTATATAGTATTTTCTATTCAGAATATTTAATTTCATTTTGGCTAAAATCGTAGAACCGCCCCTTCTTGTTGGAGGGGTTGTGGGCTATTGTAGAGTCCACTTTAGTCTCTGTTCAGTCGCCATCTAGAATGTTTGTGCGGGAATTGGACTATCGAGAAAATTGAAGTGAGATGAACTAAAAGATGCCAATAATAAAAAAAAAGAAGATGAAGTAGAGGAAAATGAAATTTACTTTCCTCTGTGTGTTCTCTTGGAAAGTAATCTTATAGGAAAACTAAAATTCCTTCCTTTTGGCGAGAGGAAAAGTTGAAGTTGTGGGTCCCATAAATTTCTCAGCAGAACATAAAAAGAAATTACAAGAAAATTAATTTTCTCATCTTTCTCATCATTTCCGTACAACTGAACGGAGACCGTCGTCGTTCATATTTTAGCTCGTTGAGATTATCAACAATGCTAAAAATCATGGTAACCAGATGTAACAGTGAAACATAATCGCAAGACATTTATCTTGACTTTAATGGATTTCATTATGGTGTGCTAGTTGTTTATGTGATCCGACTCTTATGCACACAATCGTAAAGAATGCCTTTATACCCCTGTATATATAACGTTCTGGGACATTGCTTCAAGGGACGCTGCATTATAAATTGTGTGGTGACACGGTATGTGGAGTTCATACAAACGTTCGATGCAAAGAGACTTCGTGACGCGATTCTCGGGAGTGTGAATTAGGTCATGAAAGGGACTGCAAAAGGGTTTATAATCGCATCCCGGCCAAAGACTTTTATAATGAATATTGTATGTCTCGATTAATTAGATGACAACAAACAAAATTTGGTGACAATATCTCATCAGTTCATCATTGGCTATTTAGTGTTTTGATATCTTGATAAAACCCGAATAGTCCTTATCATCTTTATCCCTATTTCATACTGTCTACTAAAAAAACAATTTATAGCCGATCTAAAGAAAATAAAAAAGCAATTTATATATCCTAGTACTATAACATTTTGCTCGATTTTCTTTATTTTCTTTTATAATTCAGGTATCCAGGTCAGATTACACGTACATCAACCAATGAGAGCTTAATTAAAACTGAGAGAATGTTCCTTGTAAACAATCCTCACATAATTGATAGTACTCGTGAAGTTCGAAGAAACACTTGAATTTTAAGTATTGACCATCATGCTTACCGGCCCTTGAAATTTGCACAATATTTCAATCACAACAAAAGTGATCGAGTTGTCCAAATTAAGACAGTTCTACCAAAGGCCTATTGAATTAAGCGAGAGAAAGCTAAATCGATGGAAGGGTGGGCTTTCTTATGCCAAGTATTTTCGTAGCTCGAACACCATTAAGTCATTTTTTAAGTCGATATATTATGAGAGTGTGATCTGTCTCATAAAACGCGATAAGTCAGTCAGTTTTGAGTTTAAGCCAAGAATTAGAACAAGAGCTAAGTAGCAATCCATATGTGGTGAATTCTGCAGTACCGGAAATCAATAGTCCAGTCTTTTGAAAAGTTGTTTGAGCAGTGTTTTTAAATCGGAATATGTACCGTGTATCGTTTTTTCCATTGTATAAATCGGTATCGGGATACCTATCGCGTATAAGATACGGTTGATGGAAGAGTAGGAGTTTCTAATGTTTAGTTAGACAAGATTTTAGGGGAGATAGAAATAATTAAGGCAAGATTGGGGAAATAGGGTATTTATATTACACTTAAACTCAAAACTCTTTTTTGGGCTTGGTACAAAATGGCTATAATCCATCCCTATTTATACAACTCCATAGAAGGGTCTAGTCCAAATGCATGGAAATGTTTAGTCTAAAAATATTTTTATATAAGATAAACTTTAGGGTAGATTCTAGAATTACAGATATCTATATAGATATTATAGAGGTTCTAGAAACTAGATATTTTTATCTGCTTCAATAATATATTTTCATCTATGAACTTTGTCAATTGGCCTTATTTAGACTTTATTTTTCTTGTGTCAAAATATTAAATATAGTTTATTCTTTAACAACAATAATCATAATTAATATACAATTAAAAAGTAGTTATACCTAATGACAATCAACAAACTATACTTACATTTACCAAAAAAAAAAACAATTTAAGCTGCAAAATTTCAAGTCTCTCAATTGGGGTCTATCACATTAAGACTTTCTGCTGCCTTAGCTATGGAAAGAAAAAGAAAAGTTTCTTTAAACTTTTGGCACATCCTTTTATATGATATGCATTCTCATAAATATATTATCGGTGATGTTTTTTGAAAAAAAAATCTCTTTCTTTTGGTTGGTTGAATGGCTAACACAGATATCCTCATTCACCAACAAAAAAAAATAAAATTCCCCTAGTATTTTTCTTTTTGTTAGTCGATAAAATTATTTATTTTTAAAAATTGTAGCAAACTAAAAAAAAAATGGCAATACTATTTCAATAACAACGGGTGAACTTGGTCTAATTTCCTAATGAGGCGTAACATTGCTCGCGTATGATTCAGGTAAAACACAATCGAACTATGGTTCTTTCATCTATTCAAGCCCTACGTTAAGGTTGAATTTTTATAAGTGTTTGAATATCGCCACAATAAAATCAAATGACTTAGATTAATTCGTTTGGGGTTCCGCTTCTTAAAATAAGGTCTGGCTTTTTTTCCAATTAGTAATCGTAGGATAACGTACCAAATCAGCATACGCTTATAAATCGTAGGATACGTGATCGTATCGTAAGATTTTTATACAAAACGGATACAGGGTGTGATACGTATTGTTTTCCGAAAGAGACGATACGAATTCCGAAAGAGACGATACGAATCATAAGATACGTATCGTATATCGTATATCGTAAGTTTTCAACAACTATTGTTTCACATGTATGAAATAATCACCCTTATATCACCTCACCTTCTAATGTTACTTGTCCATTGGGGTAAGTTAAGATAAGATAATGTATCACCTCACCTTCCTATATTGTATTTTTTTCTCTCTTTTCTGCTTTTTCTTTTTCTTTTTTCTTAGTTTTAGGTTTGTAATACTCCCTCCGTCTCCATTTTATGGTCCCAGTTAACACTTTTTGTCGTCCCAAAAAAATTGTCCCATTTCATAACTAGATGGGACAATAGGTGGTGAATTCCCTTTTTTACCCTTTGATTTTGAAATTTGTAGTACTAATAAAGTAGAAAAAACAATTATTGAAGGGTAAAACAAGAAAAGTAAGTTTTAGAAAATGTAATGATTGTGTTCCCTAAATAAGTTAGAATCCCCAAAAGGGACTATTAAATGGGGACGGAGGGAGTACTTGATTTGGTTTAATGGAATTTCTATCTTGTGGCTTAAAAAAAAAAAGCATATCTGGTGTAATCATAACTTATCATTTCTTTTTTTTTTTTTTTTTTACAAGATAACTATGTACATCTATTCTATCCTAAGGGAAGAGGAGGGGATGGTGAGAATTCAACTCTCAACCTTATAACTGGAGGTACTCCACTGGAAGCGAGCTCAATCACTGACTTATCCCTCAATATCTAAGGGGAAAAAAAGCAAAACTTATCATTTCGTTTTTAGAGAACAAAATAAGGCCTAGTGCGTAAATGAAAAGACTTTACTGGGTGAATAAGATTTTTCTCTTATTTGTTGTTTATCAGTGAAAAGCGGTTTGTACAGATAATAGGTGATGGGGAGATCTGCTTGCCCCATTCCGCTAAGAGGATCTTTTATTTATTTTTTTGGCTTATTGTATTTTTCATGACATGTCATTCTCTCATAATATGTCAATTATAAATAAAAGCCTTAAAAAGATGATTCGACTCAGCTTTATTGAAAATACAAGCAACTGACAACATGGAAGAACTCAAGATTCAAGTGTAGATTGGGTGAACACCATAATAAAAATTTATTGGACGGTCGAACCTATATAGCTGTAATTTTTTTTAAAATTACCTTGGTTAGGACGGTCGCTCGGGCTAACCCACCCTTGTGTCCGTCCTCGACTGTCAAGAAGCTAGTGACCTATAATCAATGTGTATGAGTCTCCCTAAACGTTACCCAATAAAACTCAAACTCATGTTTTCCTTATTAATCAGCCCTAGTTTTTCAGGAGCCTAAATTGAAAATTAAAGACGGGACCTTTTGATTGACCTATTACAGGGGTTATCAAAGTAGTAGGAGAGACCAAGACCCTTTTTTCCTTGTAAAGGGAAAGTAGGAGAGACCCTAAATACATAAATTTTCTATGGCCTAAAAGGACCTCATCTCAAACTTTAGTTCAAAACCGACTCTGTTTTCATTACCAAACCATATAAGATTAATGTAACTATATCTTCGCCCGAAAAGTGCACAAGATTCACCAACTAGGACTAATTAATTCAGGGTCTTTGCTAACCTCCGCCTAATAGATGGAGGATAATATGTCTATAATGACAAATTAGTTCGGATATCGACATACATTTCACGGATATTAATACACTTTTCTCAAATATTTATGCACTTTCTACTTATTATCATCCACTCTTTGAGGTGAAGTTAACATTTTCCGTAATTCAAATGTTTGGAGTTTGAAACAAAAAGGTTACTCCCTCCGTCCCAAAATGTTTATCCGATCTGTAAAACGAAGACATAAAAATAAGAAGTCTTTTAAAAGAAATTTTTTAAATATTTTTTATAAATTAAAAGTACTTATTAATATCTAGTAAATTGTTAAAAAAATATTAATTTTTTTTAAAAAAATTATATCATTTTCAAATTCTCATTTTACAAACCGAATAAATAATTTGGGACAGATGGAGTACATCAGTAGTGAATTGTGTGCCCTTTTTTATCCATAGCAAAGTTCAAATTCGTACCAGAAATTGAAAGCCAGCAGCTATAAGAATAGTTGGACCACCTCTTTTGGAAAAGATCATTTCCCTCCAACCTCTCTCTCTCCCTCTCTCTCAGTGATCTATCCCTCTGTGGAGTTACTATCTCTATTCCCTACCTTGTTGCCTCTTGAACCGGTCACCAAATGATAAATAACCCATTTACCAATAATACCCCTTCTTTTATTTTAATCTTTTGCTCTCTTTACATCACTTATTTCTATTTTATGTGAAGGGAAAAAATGAAAATTGGAATGTAGTGGACCCCGAAATTATAATGCCCTTGTCATCTGAATCATCTGATCTAGTGATTGTGATTGCCTTGATAATCAAAAAATGTGTAACCATTTTAAAAATACGGTCTCAACTTCTCTACAATCAGAAACTAGACTTCTCTACAATCAGAAATTAGACTTACTGTCCATTTCAGTAATTAATAATTCAGATTTGCTAAATATTTATACATAATTGCATTAAACAAAGGGTCTTGCTAACGGGCCCAATGGTGTATCCGTTAATGGTACAAAAAAATATACTTATTGGGTCACACTTGTATTATAAAATACACTTTTAAAGTACACATGTACTTTGAAGTATAAATGAGGCCCACAAATGTACGTTTTTATACCCTTAACGGGCGCAACATTGCACCCGTTAGCATTTCCCTTAAACAAAAGCAAAATTATGAGGAGAAAACAAAAGCAGCATTTTGCGGTCAATCATAAAATGTGTAACCATTTAAAAACACAGGTCTTAACTTCTCTACAATCTGAAGTTAGACTTACTGTCCATTCCAATAATTAAAATTCAGATTTGCTAAATAATTTTAGAGAATTGCATTGAACAAAATTATGAGGGGAATTAAACAAAATTATGAGGAGAAAACAAAAGCACAATTTTGCGGTGTTCCTAAGGTGGTATGCCCACTCCATGGTGCAGTTATATCAAACCCACCTCTTGGGTCAATCCAACGGTGCAGACCACAAGAAACCAAATCCATGTAAGGGGGCCAAGTACCACGTTGGTGCCACTCAAAAGATGCTACCAACTGACATGTGTAGTTGAAAAGTTCATTGGAATTTCCGAAAATTTCAAACAATATTGATGAAACTTTATCCGGAAAGGAATACTTAATTAATTGTACAGGGGCAGTTATGTACATATCCACAAAATTTGTTCCTAGCTGTCCTCAACTGAATTCGCAGATCTAGGAAAGTTCTTTAATCACTTCGCCTTGATTTTCTGAGCATTTTGAATTTCGAAATACCCATTTTCAAATATTTAAAACTGTCACACAAAAACACTTTTATAAATATACCATTTTCTTTTATATAAATAACTTGATAATGTTTTCATCTTAGAGTTCAACTGGAGAGCACAAACCTGTTTAAAGCCATATCATTTCTCTCTCTCTGCTTTCTGGGTTTAAAAGATTTGTGGGTTTTTGAAGCCATGGAGAAGAGTAGAGAGAGATTAGAGAGAGAAAGGGGAATTAAGCATGGTGTGTTGTGTAATATTTGCTCATATGCGACTGACTGAAGATTAAGTGAGTATGTTTAATCTCTTGCTTTTTCTCTGTTTGTTTCATAGGTTTGAAAATCGATGTTTTGAAGAATTTTTTTTTTTGGGTTGAGATTCATTCTTCTAAAAGATGTGATTTTTACTGCAAAATCTCTCGGTAAACTAATTATTTTCTTTCAATTTTTGTGGGTTTTCGTGTTCTTGGAGTTTATGTTTAGATTCACTTGTCAAAGATGCGGTTTTTATTTGAAAAAAACAGTCAAAGAGAAACTATGTTCTTTTTTCTTTTTTTTTTAAAAATAGTTCTTCTTTTATTTGCAGGATTTTCGTGTTCTTATGACCCCTTTTTTTTTTATTTTGTTCTGATGAACTTGAGTTCTTTTTTTCGATGTGGAAAAAAAAGGGTGTTTTGAATTTCGGTAACTGCAAGTGGATATCTGTTTTGAAAATGGATATTATAGGGTGTGATACAAGGATTTTTCAGTGAATATTTCGGTTTATTTGTGGACATGTGAAGACTTGTCTTGTAAGGATGATATGAAGATTATGTACATGGATTTTGTCCTTTTTCACTTTTGATTTGTGCTGAGAATCTTCAGAATTACTTATTTCCATACCTGGATTTTCTATTTTGGACAATATGTAAAATGGAGTAGAGTATAATATCTCTTGATATAGGAAATAAAAATTATGGGAGAAAAAAGCATGTGATGATTGTGCTGTTTTTCTTCTCTCTCATGATTTTAGATTTTATACTGCAGTTTCTTTCTGAAACTTCTGACAGAAAGATATCCTTCATGAAGAGTTTGTACTTCAAAAAAAATTAGAAAATGTTCAATCTCACTTGATCCTTACCCCCTGTGCAAAGTCTCCCTTAGATTATTTGCTTATGATTTTTCTCCGTTTCAAAAATTTTTATTTTTCCCTCCAAGAATCTTGAGAGACGAGAAGATTCTTATGCGATCCGATGACTGAAAATGCACTGGAATCCCGGTACAGGCAATACTGGGTATAGAGGATTTGAGATTGATTTTCCCCCCATACATGTGGTAATTTTTTGGTTCTTTTAATATATTGTTATTTATATCAAGTATTTATGCAGGAGTGGGAGATGTGAAATGGACTCTTTCGAAGCTTCAACCATTGTGTTTAATCGAATTAGGAAGTTAGAACCGGAGAATGTCACAAATAAGATCGTAGGGTATCTCCTTTTACAAGACTGTCGACAAGAAATGATTCGCTTGGCTTTTGGTCCAGACCATTTAATACACAATTTGATTCACAAAATCAAAATCCAGCTCGAATTAGTATCGAAACCATCTGTTTCGATTCCAATCAACCCGGTTCCTATTGCGGGTCATCCTTTTATGCGATTCTCATCGGCTTCATCCCCTACAACATTGAGGTTGCCAAATCCCTACTGGAAATCCCAACTAAGCTCTGAGCCAATACATAATCCCCATTTTGTACCCATTGCCTATTCTGATACAGTTCCTGAAGATTTTAGACTTGAAAATCGGAATCATTTCATGGGATCGGAGGATCAGTTAGAGCCATTTGATTTAGGAAATCCATCGTTTGCAAGTGACTTTTATAACCCAGAAGCTGCATTCTCAAGAAGCCATCGGTCTCCAACCGAATTCCCAATGAAAGTTTGTCACTATTTTAACAAGGGGTTTTGCAAGCATGGAAGTAATTGTAGGTACTTTCATGGTAACCCTTTTCCAGATGGCTTCTCTCAGATGTTTAGTCCTTGTTCGAACGAATTTGATAATGAAGATCAGGTCTTTTCCCCGCGGTCACTTGAAAAGTTGGAATCTGAGATTTCTGAGCTGTTGAAATCAAGAAGAGGGAATCCTGTTTCGATCGCGTCACTTCCCATGTTGTACTATGAGAAATATGGGAGGACTCTTCAGGCTGAAGGGTACCTTACTGAAAGCCAGAGACATGGGAAAGCTGGTTTTAGTTTGACAAAGCTCCTTGCCCGATTGAAGAACAGTGTTCGGTTGATTGACAGGTGTTATTACATTTTTTTATGGCATTTTACGTGTGTATCATCCGTTTTAATTACAATGCATAACTGTTAATGGTTTTACAGACCTCATGGGCAGCATGCAGTTGTTTTAGCAGAAGATGCACCAAAATATATGGAAAACTGGGGTGAAAGAAATGACCCAGGCCCGATTGTTAGTGGATCACGGCAGATATATCTGACTTTTCCGGCTGAAAGCACTTTTACAGAGGAAGATGTCTCCAACTACTTTGAGTAATTGAATGACTTATCATTTTTATTGCTTAGACTTCTGTACTTCAATTATATATCACAATGAAGATCATTCCTTACTTTTGTTGTTTTTGGTTTTGTAGTTCCTTTGGGCCAGTTCAAGATGTAAGGATTCCTTGCCAACAGAAACGGATGTTTGGGTTCGTAACTTTTGCTAGTGCAGATACCGTTAGAATGATTTTGTCAAGGGGAAATCCACATTTTGTTTGTGGTGCTCGTGTTCTTGTGAAACCGTATAGGGAAAAATCAAAGCTTTTTGACAGGTAATTCCTGATATTTTCTCTCACATTTTCATGAGGCGAAGAACTTCCTTTTCGTGGTCTGTTGCTTTGGGATTTGATGACTCTGCAGAGTTTGTTTTTCCCCAAGTGGAATCTCCATGTTTGACATTGACTAAAGCTGCATCTTAACTTGTATAGCTTTTGGTATATGCAAGTATACAACTTATTAACATAGTGGACAAATTTGCATGGAAGTAGAGTTATTGAATGTTAATATGTTAGTTCATCCTTCCCTCTCTTCTGGCCTCATCTGTTGTTTTACATTAATGCAGGAATCATCCAGAGAAGTTCGAGCAACAGATGCATGACTTGCTCTATTTTGACATGGATTCTGAGATTCACCCGAGTAATACTGTTTTCGCTGTTTATGACTTGATCCTGGAGGAAATTCCTTCTCTATTTGACAGTATAAGCTATACGATCTATCTGAAAATGTATTAGGTCATCGTAAACTGTTAATGTTACCTTCACTTTGCCTATGTAAAATAAATAACTGAAATTTTGTCCAAGAGTATTTTCCAATGAAGGGTTTCGTATACTATTATGTAACCCATTTCAGCCCAAGTCTTGTCTCGATGATTAAACATATGGAATAGAATGTTGCATAGGAATATGAATCGAACCAAAGACCCACCCATTACAATGTGATTATTGACTAGTAATGGTTTTGAAAACTCTGTCGATCTGTGGAGTTGGGTGTAATCACAATTGGATTATCGTGGAATAATAAAATTTGAGTGCTCACTTTTTTGTTACAAGGGCTTATGAGATTAGGAAAAGAGGATTCATATTTTGCCCATTTCATGCATTTTGTGCCAGCAGGATGGGACTCCTCGAGATTGATGAGGAAGCCCTTTATGGAAGAGAATGAACATGCCCTTGAAGTTCAGGCACGGCGTCTCTCAGAGCTGCAGTTATCACGAAAACCACTTGCCAACCAGGAGTCCTATTTTGGCTACTCAATGGAGGATCTCAAAGCTTCAGAAGGTTGGATATACCGTCTTTCCGGTTTATTTTCATTTCCATTATTGCTTTCGTGATTCCTATTGGCCTCAATGTTCCTGTTTTTATTCTTATTCAAACCATTTCTCTTGTAGGTCATTCAAAGTTTTCATCAGCGGAACGTTTCAACCATCTGCTCGATGTTCTTACTTGTGAGCCCTCGAGTGATGATAATCCCAAGTGCATACGTACCAATCACACTGACCAGGAGAGGTAGGAATGAGTATCCACGGACTATATCCAGGCTGTGATTGGATCCTGTTTTCCAATCCTTTGGCTTTTCCTCCAGAGCATACATTTGTTTTCGAGAAATTTTTCAATACCAGTACTGCTTTCTGACTTGAACTTTTGGCGTCTTGATTTGTTCAGCAGTCAAGGAGTTAATCTCCCGGAGAGTCCATTTGCGTCTCAGATAGTAAGCAGCATTTCGACAGTCCTAATATAGATTCAGCAACAAACAGAAGAAGTATAGAGTTCACAGACTACTACTGATTTTGAAAGGCAACACTCCTTACTTTGAAAGAATACATACAGCTCTTATTTGTCCCTCTCGACAAGCTCTGAGCAAAGTAAATACCAGCAGAAGTTAGAAATACCAGAAGCATATATACCCTCCTCCCGGTTATGCGGGTTGAAGAAGGTAGGAATGAAGAACATGACACAGCACAAAGTAGACGTAAGAAGTTCCTTCAGTTTTCAAATGTTTTCGCCGTAGGCAAGAGGTTTGAGTATTTTGGATAACAATTTGGTACATAGTCTTCTAAGCTGATAAAGAAACTTTTTAGTTTACCTGCAAAGTTTCAGAGAGGTGAAAATATGTGCAGTCTCTGTAGAACCAAGCAATTTTACAGAAAAGTAACTTTACCATGAAGTTTTTAGCAGCATACACTAGTTTTTGTTTTTAGATGGGTGTTTTTGTTCACATGGTTACGTGGGGTTAAGTCAGACGGCTCATCCTCTGCACCAAATTTATCTTGGATAAGTGCCGGTTCATTTTCGGTCAGTTGATCGTGTTAAATTGCTTTTTTCAAGATTTTACGTTATTCAATCGTCGAAAATTTACCAGTATGGACAAATTTGGGGTACGGAGGATTGAGGGTATCCACATTGTGAAAATAATTTTGAATGGTGAGTACTTTGACTGTTCACATGGGGATGCCGGCATAATATGGAACAGTAACATCGAAGCTTTCATAATTAATTAGCACAACACAAAACTATGCACCCACGAGTCTGTTTGATTCGGTCAAATTTCTTGTTCTTGGGTTCCTCGTAATCTTATCTTTTTGGAGCTATAAAAACAAGGTTTGACCAAATTTCTGGTGGGTTATTTTGGCTTGGGCACAATCTCTGTTTGCCATGTGTTACACTGTTTTAAGAATTCCACCATATATCTCGGGTTTCGGTTCAATTGATTACTTAATTCGGGAGATTAATCTCATTGTTCATTAGCCGGAAGCTCAACGAGAAAAGCTCGACGTGAAAAAAACGTGTATAGATTGACTCAACACAGGAATTGATAATGTGCGGATAGGCGCCCTTTGAGTCCATGACAGTTGACACTGTTCTAAGTGCATTGATGAATAGTTTTCTCTATGCTAGGATTCTTTCATTTGGCGCAGAGGAAAACAGTACTCCCTCTATGGACTGCTACAAAAATTCATGTACAAATTTGAGATAAAAAAATAAAGTACTTACATTCATGGTTTTTTTTTTTTAATTTCTTCGCACTATATTAAAGATCTCATCAAGTACTTTAATGTGGTCAAAAAATAGATTACACAAGTATTTTATTTTTTGATCCGAAAATTGCATGGCTTTTCGTAGAAAGCGAGCAATTTGGAACGGACGGAGTACATCATTGGTCTGGGACTGGTTTTATGTCATATTTTGATTTAAAGTTATTTAAAAACACCAAGTTTGAGAATAATTAACTTAGTCTAAACTGTCTCCAAGTGCTCATGAGCACTACCATATGATGCTTCAAGTCTCTTCTCTACTACACAGCGGTGTGACACAGCGTTTTATGTTAGAACCCGGACCGGTGTGACACAGCGTTTTATGTTAGAGCCCGGACCAGACCAATATGTAGTGGAGACCGGTGTGACACAGCGTTTTATGTTAGAGCCCGGACCAGACCAATATGTAGTGGAGAAAGACATGGAGTCCATGAGCACTTAATAATCATTCTTTGCCAAGATATGTGGTTAGATTTGGTTCATA